>OMKX01000002.1:0-31349 GCA_900302425.1 Brosme brosme
TTAGTTGAACCTTGGCGTTGAGCTGCTGGAAGTACTGGTCCCTCTGTTGGATCTCGACCAGACAACGCTGGAGTTCTCGGTGGAGCTGGATCCTCTCTGCCTGCAACTGGTTCACAGTCTCCTCCCGTTGACTCCCTCCCACCAATGCCATAGTCTCCTGCAAGAGGACAAAAAAACACACACACAAACATACGTTGTTGCACACGTTTAGGTACAATACGGTGTTGGTGTGGTAAATCAACACGCTCCTCCGTTTTTAAATCAAAGAGGGATTTCTTTAACCAGCTTTTGCGTTTTGGAGAAAAATCATATAAACAGATATTATTGTTGTTTGCAGGAACAGATGCCAAACTGTCACACGAGTAAACCTACCTTGACAGGGTGTTTGGCGTTCATCTCTGTGGCCTCCTGGTTCTGCCTCAGGGCTTGACAGTCACTCTGCAGCCTGCTGGTTTCAGATCTATGCAACAGAAAGGCCTTTCAACACAGACTTACAAGGACATGCAGTAATACAGAAGACATTTATGTTTAAGAATTTTGATACGCCATCCTCATCTAGGTTGCCGTATATGTTAGAAGTAAGATTATCTAAAAAGATATACATTGCCAATACATATTTCATGAAATTGATATTGTTAAAAGTTATACAAAAACTGCAACTGCTAAAAACAAGTTTACCGCATTTCAGCTAGTTGGTCTTGGTGGCTGAGGAGCTCCTGCTCTGTGTGCCGTCTGCAGGCTTGCTCCTCCTCTAAAGCCTTCTGAAGATCAATAACCCTAAGACGTATCTCCTGCAACAAACAAGAGGAACACATTTAGTGCCTTGGTATGATGATAATCCAATTGAGAAAAAAGTAAACAGCGACGATTGAATTGACACCCATATCTCTTTTGTCATTTGTTTCAAATGAACAAAATAGATATATGAAATGAAAAACCATGCAAGACAAAGCAGTGGCATGAAGAAGCTATGGGACTCCAACCCTTCATGCGGTCAGAAAAATGCAAAACCAATGGCCCAGAGAAAAGACAAGACAACCAATTGAATCAGCCGCCAACTTACCAGCCCATCCCTCTCATTTTGGAAGGTTTCAATGCGGCCTCTATTCGGATCGTCTGGACCAGAGGAAATTACAGCCCCTGAGACTGACCCTTGCCTGGACTCAAACACTCTCTTTGCCCCCACCAGCTCGCCCATCAGCCTCTCGCGGTCGTTTTGGAGGCTCGCCATGGACTTGGAGAAGGCAGACATCTGCTTACTGAACGTGTTGTTCTCCATGCTGACTCTTTTCAGTTCGCCTTCCTTCTCTGACAAAGCTTTGGACAGCTCATCCACCAAACTGTTGAGCTCAGATTGCGTGTCCTTGCTGCTCAAGGCATTCATTTTGTGAACGAGGATGTACTTCTCTTTTGCAAACACGGCTAACTCAGAGGTAGCATCCTGAAGGTCGTGCTCAGCCTTGGTCAAGGAAGCCCGAGTCTCTCTGAGTTCTTCGTCATATCTCTTCTGCAGGGTTTTAAAATCCTCAATGAGCACGTCACGATCATTCTGCAAAGCAGCAATGGCTCTTCCCAGGGACTCATTCTTGGCGGTTAAATCTTTGCTGTGACTGTCCGAGTCCGATAAAAGCTGTTCTGTTTGAAGCAAATCTCTGGCCAGTTCTTGCACCCTTTGATCTGCTGTTTCCCGCTCATTTCTCATCAGCATCACCTCTCGCTCAAATGTGTCTAACTCACTGTTGTATTTATCCTCGGCTTCTGCCAGTTTTTTGTCAGTGTCACTTTCGAGCTGCTGAAGTTTATTCTTCAACTCGTCTGTTAAGAGTTTCTGAGCAGAAAGTTTTTGCTGCATGCCATTACATTCACTGGCTTTTGTGGCCACAACCTGCTGCAAATCGCAAATAACCTTGCCTTCATTTGTCTCTGCTCTCTCCTTTTTCAGGGCCAATATGTCTGCTTCCAGATTTGAGACCTGAGTTTTAAGAGAAGAAGACTCTGCTCTTAAAGAATTGCTTATTTCCTGTTCATTTTGAATTTCTAATATAGAGTCTCTGTGCCGCTTTTGTAAAACAGCTTTTTGGATCTCAAGATTTTTTATCATATCTTGCTGCCTTTTGAGCAGTTCCTTCAACTGGTTGTCCTTGAGCGACAGGACTTGAGTCAAGTCCTCTCTATAGCGAACCAGCTGAGCCCTGAGCATGGCATTTTCAGAGTTCAGATCATCCATCTGATGCAAAAGTTTCCTTATTTCATGTTTCATGCCTTTGGTTGCACTGAGGTCCCCACTGGCAGACCCATCTCTGTCTCTCAGCACTAACTGATTCTTCTCCTCTAGCATTCTGTATTCAGATATCAACCGCTCCCTCTCAGTCTGCAATGATATCATGGAGTTCCTGAATGAAGCCATTTTCTCAGCAACATTCTCTTTCTCTTGAGTCAACCTTCCCAATTTCAGCTGCAGACTTCTCACAGTGTTCTCAAGTCTTCTTGTCTCTTTGTCAGCCCTGTCCCTTTCAGAATATAAAGACGTTACCCGGTCCTCATAGCCTGCTATTTGAGCACGATGATTGGCTTGGAGTTGTTCTAGATAGCCGGACATCTGGCCATCTCTGCACGATAGCAAGGAGGAGATCTCTGCATCTTTATTCCGTAGAAGCTTTTTTAGCTGAAGAGAGATTGTCTCTTGCTTCTCAAAGTCAGCCTGAAATTTGTCCTTCTCGGACTGGAATGTGTACAGCTGGGCCTCCATGTCGGAGCAAATTTTCTCCAGTTGTTGGATACTGAGCAGCCTTTGGGATCCAACATCTTCCTTGTCGGCAAGCTCTCTGTTCAGTTTGCTTTTATCCTGTTCTAACCTTTCAACTTGAGCTTTAAGTTTCGTCAGGTGCATGTTCATGATTTCCACTGTTTCATTGAGTTCAGTATTACTGACGCCTAGAACAAAAATTTGACGCTGGTGTGCAGCGGCTGCAACTGAATATTCATTGTGTCCCCTTTCTAGCTTGGATTTTAACATTCGTAATTCGTTGATCTCTCCGTCTTTTGTCCTCATGTCTTCAAGAAATTGTTTGATCACAAAGCCTTGCTCCAATAGCTGGCTATCTTTCTCATGCAATGCTTTTTGGAAGATATTGTTCCACTGCTTTGAGGCATCTGCCCCATGAGGATCAGAAGACATGGCGGCCAACTTGGCCATATTAGTTTCTGTCTCTCGCCTGAGAGTGGCAATCTCCAGATCTTTGGAGTCCATTTGCTGTCCCAACTCAATGAGCATTTGGGTTTCTTTTTCTTTTAATCCCTGAAGTTCATCTATTCTTTCCTGTAAAACTGCATCTTGGTCCATGTACATGTTTTGTGGAATATTTTCATTTGTGACCGGATGTTCTGCCTTTTTACTTTTCTCAGCTGTTTCCAGGACTAGTTGTTCTTTTTCACTTTGAATTATCCTAATGCTTTCATTAGCCTTCTGGAGAAGGCTATTGTATGTCATCAGCTCCTCTTCAAGTTTTTGACTTCTGTCTTCTAAATGTAAACTTTTCTCGGAACAGTTCTTCAGTTCTTTTTTCAGCTGTTCACTTCCAGATTTTGAGGCTTTCAAGGCCTTTTCCAAGTCCAAAAATCGTTCCTGGTATTTGATACAGTCTTGTTGGAGCTGGTTAACTTCTTGGTGCTTTTCCTTGAGGAGCTCCTGAAGTTCCCTCTTGATGCTTTTGGAGCCTACACTGCCTCTCTGAGCCGTTTTGAGTTTTTGCTCAAATTCTTTGACTAATCTCAATTGTTGTTGCTCCTTTTCTTGGCAAACATCTGTCACATTTTTCTTACTAACTCCTAGTTGGGAGGATAGCTGCTTATTTTGGGTTTGCAAAACATTGACTGACTCGGTCAATTCAGCAATTCTTTCGGAGTTCTTGAGAAGCACATTTTCCAAATATTCATTTTCATTTTTCACCTTGTCAGAAATCTCTTGAACGTTTTCCAGTTCCTCTTGCAAAAGAGACTTGTCGTCCTCCAAGATTCTCACCTTCTCATGTAGGCAAATCATCTCTTGGCTGTGGTCATTACGAATATCTTGGAGCTCTTTTATTCTGTTATCCTTGTCTCCCAAATGCAATTCATGTTCATTCTCAATTTGGGCAATTTTTGACAAAAGACTCTGTTTCTCCTTTTGCAACAAGTCATTCATTTGCTGTTGAGCCCCAAGTTCAGTATTCTGAGTCTGAATCTGGACAGTAAGTGAATTGTTCAAACTGAGTGCGTCATCAAGTTTAAATTGCATGTTTTCGAAGGAATTGGAATCAAACTGAAACTTTTCTAATAAGGAGTTGGCTTCTTTTAGCTCTTCTGACATTTTGACATTCTCTGATTGAACCTCTGTAAGCTCTTCGTCTTTACCCTTTGCTGACTCTTGGAGGCCCCAGATCTTTTCCTCTAATTGTTGAATTTTAGTTGTCAAATCAATATTGAATTCACGTTTTTGATCAAATTCAACCAATTGCTTCCTAATGTTCTGATTCTCCTTCTCCAACTCATCAATCATGTTCTGCTTTGCTTTAGCAAATTTGCGCATTTTTTCTTTAATCCTAACATTTTCCTCTCCAACATCTCTAGCCTGCATCTCTAAGCCCTCACGCTCAGATTCAAGTTGATGCAATTTTACGAGTTCCTCCTGCCTCTCTCTTGAACCCCCCTCCAGAAGCAGTCTCATCTTATCCATTTCACTACTTGCATTTTCATAAGCTTGAAAAAGAGACTCATAGTCTTGTTTGAGCTCTGAATGTTTAGATTTCCATTCAGATAGTTCCTCTGTCTGAGAATCTTTAAGTGACTCAAGCTGGCATGAAAATGCTTGCTTTTGTTGTGTGATATTTTCAATGGTCCGCTTAAGGCTTTCACAGGCCGCTGATAGACTGTGGTTATCATTGAGAATGCGATCAACTTCTGCAATGAGCTTGTCCTTTTCCGCGCCTAGAGAAGACACCACATTTTCAATGTCTATATTTCGTTGTTTTAGGTTTCCCACTGTTGACTCTAATGATAAAGTTTCGCCCACCTTTTCTTCACATTTGACCTTCATTGTTTCCAAGTGGTCTTTCAGTGTAGCATTTTGCCTAATGAGGTCCTTCCTGGAGACCAAGGCTGCTTGAAGCTTTCGTGTTAGCAGAACAGTTTTACTTAGATTTTCCTGAACAACATCTTTAGAGAAAACTTGTTCAGACTTCTGAAGATGATCTACTTGGGTTCTCATTTTCTCCATAGCCATTTCATGGAGATGAATTTGTCGCTGCAGCTGGTGTTCAAGGGAGGCAATGAGTTCTTCCTTTTCTGTAATCAGAGACTGAGAAATTAACAAGGCATTATCTCTCTCCTTAAGTTTGGCTTCAAGCTGTTCAGGGAATGTGTGTAAAGACTGTACTTCTTCTTTGCAAATAACATCCTGCTGAAAATGGTCCTCTTGTTGTATGGGTATGTTTTGATTAAACTGTTTATTAGGTTCCTTAGCCTCACTTTGTTTACTTTTTAACAGTGCAACCTCATTCTGAAGTGTATCAACCAATCTGAAGGCATTTTCTTTCTCTTGTTGTAACAGTCCCATATGCATCTTGCTACTTTCCTTTTCGATAGTATACAGCTGTGCTTTTTCAAGCTCCTTAGCCAGGACATATCTTTCCTCATTAAATTTAACTTCTGTATCTGCTAATGTGCTTTGAATATGTTGGATCTCTAAAGATTTCTGAGACACTGACTCAACTGCTGTCTGTAGATTTGCTTTCAACTGGTGAATTTGCTCAAGGAAACCATTTTTCTCTTCTAGTAATATCCTATGCTCATTTGTAATAGCATTTGAACACCGCTGTGTCTCCTCAATGGCAGCCTGTGAGACAACCAACTGGCATTGTAAGGCTTGGTTGTCATCTATTAATTTGTGTTTCTCTTGCTGACTGCTTGATTTTGCTACTTGAAGGGCCTGCTGACATTTCTCCAGCTCTTCTGTTTGCCCTTTTATCTTCAAATGAGCTTCTTCCAAATCATTCTCAACCAGTTTAAGTTTTAAAATGAATTCCTGTGAACTCTGTTCAAAGACTAAGAGAGACTCATTTTTACTCCTCACTTCTGATGACATTGTCTCAAAGTTTGACCTTACAGCTTCAAGCTCTGAATGCAAGGTTGAAAGTGATTGGCCTTTGTCATTTTCAGCGAGGGTAATTTGTAGGTCTCTTAAAGTTGTATCTCTCTCTTGAGCAAGCTGTTTCAAAATCTCCAATTCGTGTAGGCGAGACACAGAAATGGCACCGATTTTGTCCAGTTCTATGCTCTGGTGGTCAAACTTCAACTGGAGATCATTAAGGTCATTGGTCTGCTGACCATGTTGTTCAATGAGTGCCTTGAAGTCATCATTCAGTTTAGATAGGTCTTCAACCAACTTATTTTCATTCTCTTGAGATTTCTTTAATGTTTTTTTACTTGCCATTAAAGCAGCTTGGGCCTTTTTCTGTAGCACTGCCTTTTCTTGTTTCACCTGTGCAAGTTCATTTTCAAAAACACGAGTAGAATCAGATTCCTGCTTCAAAATATCTTCACTTCTTCTCATCTCATCCTCAAGATATTGTATTTTTTGCTGAAGGTCATGTCTTTCATCTCGAGTAGCAAGCTCGTTTTCTGAAATACTGGTCTGGAGTTCTGTAAGGAGGGAGGTCTTTTCATTGAGTCCAAGTAATGTTTCTGCCAAACAATGTTCTTTATCATTCAATGCAGCTTCTAAAGACTGTTTATCTGTCTGGAAACTTCCCATAAGAGTATCTTTCTCTCTTTCCAGTCGGGAAATATAATTTTCTTTCTCTAGGATTTTGTTTTCCAGCAGCAAAATATCTTCTTCATACCGTCTTGTTGTAACTTGTGCTTGAGATGTAATTTCTTGCAACCTTTCTTGTAGAACTGATACCTCTTCTGTATTTCCATTTTCTTCTTTTGGCTTTTCATACTGCTCTAGCCTTTTCATTAGATCCTTTCTTAAAAGGAGAGCGGCTTGAAGCTTCTTCTTAATTGCATCTTTATCTTTGTTTAGTTTTCTATTTTCCGCTTTGAGATGATCAGTTTCTTTATTCAGCTCACTATTTTCTGAAATCTTGGATTCAATGTCCTTTTGAGACAGTAAAATATGCTCTTCAAACTGTTGTATCTTATCCTCTAGCTTTTTCATTAGGCTTCTGTACTCCTGCTCCATGATTGGCAATTGTTTTTGTAGATTACCATTTTCATCCACAAGTTTTATCCTTTCATTTGAGGCAGATTCTATAACCTGGGCTATAGCGATATCTTTGTCCTTCAACTGCTGACTGAGCCCGGCAAGTAGTTCCTTCTGTTGACTTATCTGAATGCTCATGCAGTCAATTTGTTCAGCCTTTGCTTGCAACTCATGGCGCAGAGAGGATTGGTTAGCAATTGCCTCCTTCTCCTTATCACATGCACTGTGGTGCTGTGCTTGCAGATGGTTCACTTCTACTTGTAAGACATTGATCTGTTCATATGAGTCATTATGACTCTTCTCCCCTTCTTCAAGCGTATGTTGTGCCTTCTGCAATTGCACTAGAGCTCTATCTAATTGGCCCTTTAACGATTCTAACTCTAAGAGATGGCGCTCTTGCAGCTCTTTCAATCTGACTTTTAAAGATAACTCGTCTTCGGATGATGCTGCCAATCTCTCAGACATGCTTTGTGACATAACAGATAGATCATTATCAGCATCAACTTTGCTAATTTTCAGTTTTTCCATCTCACTTTCCACATCTTGCAATACCTGTTGCAAGTGCTTGTTCTCATTCTCCTTCTCCTGGACAGAAGCCAATATATTTTCCAGTTGTAGCCTTGATGCTGATGCCTCCAGCTCTTTAGCCTTAAGCTGTTCAGAACCCATTTGAATTGCTGATGCTGCATCTGACAACTTTTCTTGCAAATTGTCTAAGTCTTGTTTCAATGCACTAACTTTAAAATCTTTGGAATGAATTTCATTTTCAACACTTTTCAACTGCTCCAAAAGGTCATTTTTATCTTTTGATTCTCTATCCAGAACTAATAGCCACTCTTTCTCAGAATCTTGTAGAATTTGCTCTATCTTATGAATGTTTGATTTTAATTCAAAGATTTCTTCGGCTTTGACACTAACCTCAGCTTGGAGTTTCTCCTTTTCGGACTTCGCTTTCTCGATGGTTTCATTCATGTTGCTGGTCAGCTGCTGCACCTCCTCCTGTGTCGACCTTGTATGTTCAACATGCCTTTGCTCCAGCGTCTCCTTCTCTGCAACAAACTTGTTAATTTCTTCCTTCAAACTAATCTTTTCATTATTGATGGAATTGAGATTGATCTGGTGTTCGTCTCTCAATGAACAAATTTCTTCATGTAGTCTTTTATTTTGCTCCTCCAGCTTCTGAATTTCAGAAAGCAGGTGGGCCGTTTGTTTGGCTTGGCCTGTGTACTGGCTGTTTATTGCATGAAGGTCCATTTCTCTCTGCTCAAGGTTTTCTGTTAGCAGATTCATCTGCACTTCTACCTGAACATGTTTGGATTTCAGACGCTCCATCTCCATTGTCAACGATGATGTGTTTGTTTGGTACCTAGAGAAGGCTTCTTCATTTTGCCTCGACAGACTAGAATTTAGCTCTAGAGTTCTCTGAAGTTCTTCCTTAGTTGACGATATCTCTTTCCTCAGGATTTCTACAGCACCCTCTGCAGCCTGAAGGGCAGTGTTACTGTCACCAAGGGATTTTGAAAGACTTGCTACATCGCCAGTTCGTATGGTCAGTTGATTTCTGGCATTTTGTAACTCGTCTGAGATATTTGCATATTTATCTTGGAGGCTGCTAAAGGCACTTTGCTTCTCTTCCTCAGACTTGCTGAAATGTGCAGACTCTGTGGATAACAGCTGAACCTGACTCTGTAACTGTGATACCAACTCAGTACTCTGCATGAACTGAGCCCTGATTAGGGTTGTCTCTTCTGCTTTTGTTTGCATCTCCTCAAGAGACTTAGTCTGGACTAAAAGATTGGATTCTTTTTCTTTAATTGTTTCTTTGAGACTTTGTATTTCAGACATTTGTGCTTGGAGACTGTTGTTTAGCTTTGCAACAGATTCTTGAATGTGTGAAAGCTGCTCTTTCAGGCTTCCACATTCCGTTTCTTTGGCTAACAATTTTGAGTTCAAGTTTTCAGTGGCTGTCAATGAAGTCCTCTGAAATTCAAGTATAATATTTTCCTTTTCCTTCAGAGTGGCTTTTAACACAGAGGATTCTGAGGCTAGAGTGTCAATCTGATTTCTCAGGATTACAATGGAATCTTCAAATTTGGTAACTTGTGAACCTAAATTGCAATTTTGATCAACTGTCATTTTCATCTGAATCTCTTGATCAGCTAACCGACTGCCAAGTTCTGTGTTATTTTCCACTGCATCGCTCAATTCTCCCTTGAGTCTTGCTATGGTCTCTATATTTAAATCAATCTCATTTTGGAGTTTTGTCTTTTCACCAGTAAATTCTGTCTGGATCAAACAAAGGTCTTTCTCATTCTTTTGCAATACGGTCTCTTTATTTTCAAGACTCTGCTGAAGGTTCTGAATTTGAGTCTGAAGTTGGGTGATGACCAGTGACTTCTGGCTTGTCTGGCCCTCAGTCTCTACAGACTTGGCCTGCAACTGCTGAAGGAAATACCCCTGCTGTTTAAGAGAGTCTTCTTTTTCTTGGACAGTCAAACTAAGACTTTCCCTAATTGAGCATGCCATTTTTAATTCCTCTGTCAAGTTAGACACCTGGTTTTCCATATCAGAGACTGTCATTTTGAGATTTGTGACATTTTCAAGTAATTTGGACTGTTCAACCAATGTTTTCTGAAGCTCTGAATTTAACAGTGCATTCTGTTCATTCAGAGCTTGAATATTGTTCCTGAAAATTTCAACCTCTGTTTTCCGCTGATTCACTTCGTTTAAAAGTTGCTGGTTTTCTGTTGAAACAGTTTCAACAGCAGATCTAAGGTTATTGATTTCAATGTTTGTCTTTCCTGAATCCTCAGTCATCACACTAAGCTGATTGGTGAGCGATGCCACAAATTCATTCTGTATGTTCAGTTCATCTTTGTGATTTTTAAGGTCCTGTGATACATTTCTCAGCAACTGCTCCTTTTCTTCCATTTGTCGATGTTGCTCCAAGCATTCCTCCCTTACTAATGCAGCCTCGCCCTGCATCTTGGAAACAACATCTTTCTGCAGCATCAATTCTTTCTGAAAAGTAGAACATTCTTCAGCTTTTTGCTGATACATTGTGTCTTTCTCCATTAACCCCGACTTAAGAGCAGACCCTTGTTCCTGAAGAAGAGACAATGTTTCCTGAAGTTGCATAATTTCAACATTCTGGGCTCCCATGTTAGCACATTGCTCAGACAAGGTTGTTTCCTTTTCAGTCATTGAAATGTTGAGTTGATTAACTTGTGTTGTCAAACGGTCCAATTGGTTTTGTAAAGCTGCAGCTTCCTCTTCCTTCTCCCTTAATGTGTCTGAGAGATTCTTACATTCAGTTGATTTAAGCAGCAAACTTTCAGCATGCGACTGTTTGTTTTGCTCAAGGACATCGTTTAATTCAACTGTTGCCAATGCAAGATCGTCTTTCTTTTTCAAAAGTCCTTCAATTATTTTGCGATTTTCAGAATGTTGCATTTCGAGCCCTAGAATTGTCTCTTGAAGCAAATTCCTCTCGGATGCTAGTTCAGAGAATGACTGGATCTTCTGGGCCAAGTCTTCTTGAAGTTGTTGACTTTCCTCTGTGAGATTGATCACTTTAAGGCTTAAATTTGAGTTCTGCTCAAGAGCCCCCTTTAGTCTTCCATCTAGTTCATACGCTACCTGTATTTGCTGAGCAAGCTCCTTTTCCCTGATTTCACAAGCAGCACGCAGTTGGTGATTTTGCTCTGTAAGTGCCTGGATGTGACCATGGAAACCAGACATTTCTGCTTGTTTTTGTTCAAGCTCTTTTCTCAGTCCAATGTTCTCAGAATCAAAGTTGTCCAGGCTTGTCTTTGTCTCTGCCTTTTCAGATTCTAGCTTTGTGACATTTTCCTCAATGACAGTGAGTTTGTTGGTAAGAGAAGTAAGCTTTTTATCCCTCCTAACAAGAATTTCTTTGTATTTCTTACATTCTTGCGTTATATTTTTCAACACGTCATCTTTGTCTGCAATTTGCTGTTGGAATTCTATTCGAAGTGATTCAGCCTCTGCCTGCTGCTTTGATATAACAGAGGTATTTACCACAATATCATTCTGCAACATGGTGCGCTCCTCCTCTTTCCGTGTTAAAAATACTTCTTTCTCATTAAGATCAGACCTCAGGGATAACTGCTGTTCCTGAAGAAGACACAATGTTTCTGTAAGTTCACTTTGTTGGTTTTGCTGGGTGGTTATTACCACCCTGAGATCAGCAATGGTCTGCTCTCTCTCTTTTATGCCATTCTGGAGCTCCTCAACCTGAGATGCTACACTTTTAATGTTTTCTTTTAGCAGGGTTACCTCTCTCTCCTGAGTACTAAGCAATTGGTTGAGATGATTACATTCGTTGGTTTTCTCTAGCAGAGTTTCTGAAACGGACTGAGAACTTTGTTCAAGGACTCTGTTCAATTTCTGTGTTTGAGCACTGAACTCCTCCTTGTCTCTTTGCAGGACTTCAATCATTTTGCTCTGCTCAGAATTTTGTTTTTCAAAGTCAGAAACACTTTCGGTTGTCACCGTTACTTGCGTTTTCAGTCTCTCCTTCTCATCCGTAAGGTGATTTACTTGGTCCTCTAGATTTGAGTTCAGCTGAAGAGCAGAGTTTAGTTTTTCACTGAGTTGTTCTACATTCTTCTTTTGTAAATCAAGATCCTTATTCAACTCCTTAAGTTTGCCCTGCAGCTGCTGTTTCTCAGCTTTGGTGTTTTTTAGGAGGTTCTTGAGTTTGGAGATATTTTCGGATTTACTTTCGAGTTCTTTTCCTAACTTTATATTCTCAGATTCTCTGGCTTGCAATTCGGTGTTGAATTTGTGTTTTTCAACTTCAGCCTGTTCCTGGTTAGACTTAAGTTGGTCCCCTAAAATTGTTATTGTTTCAACCTTTTCTTGTGTGACCTTTTCTAATTGCTCTTGTCTCTCTAACTGTTCTTCTAGCCGTTTAGACAGTGTTTGCATATCATTGTTATGCTTTGCCACATCTGCTGAAAGATTGTTACGTTCTTCTTTGAGGGACTTGAGTTCTTGGTCAAACACCTGATCTTTATCGAGAAGCTGCTGCTTAAGTTTTTCATTGCAAGAATCTTTGTCTCTGAGCTGCAGGAGGATTCCTTCTGACTCCTCCTGTAGTTTACAGTCTGACTGTGCTATTTGCTCCTTCAGGGAGGAGATATGGGTTTCACATTCAGTTACGTGACTGTTATGGCTCACAATCTGTTTTTGGAGATCCTCTTTGAGGCCCTGAATAGTTTTTCTGCTCTCGGCACCCTGCTTTGTCAGTTCCTCTACCTCAGCCACTTTAAACTCTTTGTCCTCGTTCGCTTTGATCAGCTCAGTCTCCGTATCCTTGAGTTTCTCCAACAACTCACTGATTTTGACATTAAGGGTTTGCTGGTCAGAATCCTGAGAGTCTCTGAGGATTTGCCCATCACGCTCTGCCTTGCTCAGTGCCTTTTCAGTACGCGTCAGGTCCTCCTCCTTGACCTTGACCTCCTTTTCCAGTGCTGAGATTTGATCGGTATATTCCACCATGCTACTGGACAGGGTCGATAACTCCTTGTCCTTGTCGATCAGGATATCTTTGAGGTTATCGATTTCCCTCTCACAGCCTTGAAGGTCATGAATGAGCTGTGCCCGCTCTTCTAAGTGGGTGGTGTTCAGTTTATCCAGCTCTTCGTTTGTCTGGTCCAGCTCTGTCTGTAATGTTTCTATGGCAAGTTCTTGTTTCTGCGTCTTGAGTTTTGGGAGGAAACAGTAACAGTGCAATGGTCAATGTTGGTCACAACAATAACATCAAATCTAAAAACTATTTTTAAATAATACATATTACTATACATCTTTTGGAGTTTTCAGTCAGTCCTATGGCAGTTAATTATGGCATTAATTTGAATGTGGTATTTGGATACGATACAACACAAAACAATGTATATTTAAAACGAAAAGGGAACATACCTTATCTTTTAGCACACTCAGCTTCTGTGTGAGGTCTGTGACCTCCGCTTTTAATTGCAAAGACTGTTTCTCAAATCCACTGGATTTTTGGGACATTTCAATGAGCTATGGTGAGAAAAAAACAAGCACATAGTCATTACCATCACTGTCACTACCCGCGGTGTTTACCACCCGATTGGCTGTGTCCATGTTGTGTGTACTTACATTGTGCTCAGCATGAAGTAGTTTATCAGATACATCTTTGTGTTGGATCTCCTTTTCCCTTAAACTTTCCCGCAGACTGCTGATGAGCTCAAGTTTCTCTGAGGTCAGGGCAAGTGTGTTCTCCTTCTCAATCAGTGAACTCTCTAGGCACTCCTGCGTGTCACTCAGCCTTGGAGAAACCAAAAAAACGGCACGTTTTTAACATATTTGACGTAATATGTTTTTTTTTTGCTATCAGCTTTTCTTAAATTTAATCTTAAATTATATTTCAAAGAAATACAATCGTAATGTTTAGTGCACTGTCCAATCTATCACAATTTAAATTAAAGAAGTCTAATTATTACCATATATGGGTGTTACTTGACGAGTCGAGATAGTTGTATTGTTGCATAATTAAATTTGATATGAAAGTTTTAGCCATTGGATAACCATGATGCATGCATTGCAAAAACTGCATCAGGACATGGAATTTGTCTATGAATAGTTAGCCTACCCCTTTAGCTGTTCATTTAGACTGGTAACAAGTAGCTGGTGTTTCTCTGCATCTCTGCTCTGTTGACTTCGAAGGTTGGCGAGCTGTCCTTGTAGTCTCTCCGACTCATTCTGCAGTGGTAATCAAAGGAAGATCATTATGAGCAGTTTAATCAAGCAACTATAGACACACTCAAAGACGCAAACAAACATGTTGGTCCCATTGTTGGTTAGAATTGATGGTGTAGCTATGGCCGAATTAAAAATGTATAATAATTATTATCATAACATATTATACGCATTGTATAGTTATAATGTATTACAATATATTGTATAAACATAGCACACCGGGCGAATTCTTTGTAACAGAGCACACTTTGCAGGACTTTGCAGGACTTTGCATGACAGAAGCATTGTGTTTGATGTGAGATTAAAAAGCACACCAAACCATTAGCCTTCACCGCCAGAGGTGCTCTCTAGCGCACACAAAGACGCACACACACCTGAGGGAGCCAACATTGCAGTACATCTTCATCAAACGTCACCTGTGTTAGAAGGGTTTGTTAAAAAGTCCTAAACCTGAAGGGGGGCACATGCAAACTCACACCATAAGACCTTGCAATGGAGAGAAACATGATGTAATCAAGAGGCATAGATCTATATTTAACAATGAAAATGGTAATCGTTAAGATGATGTTAAATTCAACGTGGTGATTAAATAAGTGAAGACCCCTGTCTACCTGTAGTGTCTCAATGCGAGCCTGAAGCTGCAGGCGATCCTCCAGATCCTGACAGTGCTCCTCCAGGCCCAGGATCTGCTCTTGGAGCTGGTTCCTCTCCAGCTCCAACTCCGCAACGACCGACCGCAAACCACCTACAGCACAGAGTGACGCATGGCATATAGAACTGTTAGAGGAGCAGGAGTAACACTGAATGCATAGACGTTGGCAGTTGAAAGGATGCATAGAGTCAATGATGCATATTAATGTGTAGATGATTCAACAGGAGAATGGTCAAGGTGAAAGGCAGGATGAAACTTAAGAAAGATTTCCATTGAGTTCAAGTCATGAGAATGAATAACCTACAATGCAATCCCAAGCCTGGAAGGAAAAAGCAACCAAAAAACATCAAAAGGCTGGTCTAGATGGACACTCCATCCCTTTTAACTACGACCATCATCAAACTGTAATTAGATTATCCTCCGTGTGTCCGTCTGTCTGTCCTTTGACTTTCTCGACAACTGTTCATCCGATCGACTTTGCACTTAGCGGGTTTATTGGTAAGGACCCAACGAAGTTCAGTGTCAATTGTGAAGTTGTATGGATGAGTGGTTCTCGAGAAAGCTGCAGGAGCAACACCGGACGCCAAGCAATGGCCTGTTCCAAGCACGCACATTTTGACACTGCATTAGTTTATAAAAAAAGACCAAATGCTTTTGTTTTGTGTTTTTTGATTGCCTATTCTAGAGGCCAAAGCACAATTCAAGAAGAGCAATAGGATACCAAGAGGAAATGGGAAGAAAATGTTAGGGCATGCAAAACAAATATGAACACAAAAACAACACTTACCACAAAAGGGGGGAATCTTTGCACGTACATTTACATGATCTACCAAGAGTTCAGAGCATTTAAAATGGACCATGGCTGATGAACCATATCCTAGCCAGCTCAAGCAGCATGCACATGGTCAAAACAAATTCCAAACGTGATTAAATGTTAAATTATAGATTTAAAACTGAAATGGTTCATGGTTCTGAGGTAAATAATCGAGATATACTATGTCTCTATTTTCTTTTTGCTTGCTCTGTTATTCTCGGAACCGCATTTAACGGTCCACATAAGACCAACAAAAGCAACCACAACAAAGCTGAGATACCTGAGAAACCCAAAGATGTTACATTCCAAAAGAAATACAATGGGTTATGTTACCAAACAGAAACCAATGGACCACAGTCCCACACGTACGACGGAGAGTAATGGTGACCAATATGACAAAACCCCCGCCATCTTGAAAAGGGTTAAAAGTCAACAGGAAAATAATAGGTTTCCAAAATAGTAAGTGGATGACCGTGTGCATGCTAGTGTAAACTGTCTAGTGGCTCTCACACCTGGGTCAGGAGAACTGTACTCGGGCCACCAACCTCCCATGTTCTCCCCCTCCATAGCGTCCGCGCTCTCTGGGGCCGCGCGGGGCTCCTGGAAGTGCGCCTGTCCGTCAAACTCAAAGTCCTCCTGTGAGGGAGGTTCAGCCTGGATTCAGCACAACAAAGCCAAGGCATGGGTACATGACAACCCCCCCCCTACCGATGGACCCACAACCGCAAGGAGCTATTTTCTTCCTATCATGTTCATGAGAACTCCATTGCTTCTGACAGACTGACACAATGATGCAAGAGTGACACAAATAACAGTTCTCAGAAACAGTAGTAAGTTACGCCGCTTTTCTATTAGTGCAGATACAGCTTGACCCGGCGACTGGGCACCCGCGTTCTGAGCACGGTCCACATATGCATTTCCATTACTTTGGGCATTGCAGTAGAAGGCGTTGCTTTGGGGGTCACCCGTTGAGCGGATCAAGCCGCAGACGTACTGGAGCCACGACGACGCTTTTCAAAAACATAAACAGTAGACAAGTTCCAGTACGGGACTGAAATCCAGTCGTCTTACACACAATAGACATCGATAAATAGTTGAAATGTATAAAAGGTTTTTTAGGAGGAACAAAATGCTGCACGCACGGCTACTCAAGCGATATTGGGGAGGTCAATACGGAGATTAAAGCAGATTTTCAGTTGCCTTGATGCGGCATGGCATTTATAGTCGCCGCTTTGCAGTAAGGATTCGCAGTTCGCCTGAATGTTGGCGGTGTTTCAAAATTTTAGAGGTGCGCAACACGCACCAAATCACTGCATGGACCATGCGCGAGGGTCGCGGTTACGTCATTCATGGTTCACGCACGGCAACTATAAATTATAGTTCACACAATTGGCAAACCAGGCCGTCACTCCAGCTCGGATAAGGCGGGAGAGTTCTGCTTTTCGGCTGGCGCTCGGGGTATCTTGGGTGCACTTGTTTTGACTCTGGTTGTATGGTAGACCCCCATGAGTGGGAATCAGCCCGTTTCCACGAGCCTGGGCGGACCCACGCAAATGGAAAAGAGGCATGAGATGAACGTCTCCTACGATGCGAGTGACAAGGTCAGTAAGCGGGTCACGTTGCAACACGTTGCCACCTACCTGCAGGCTGCGTTGTGCCGGGGCGCCCATCTTCTGGGCCCTGTGTTGGCCGTGCCCGTGGGCCTGGGTCAGCTCCTCCTCCAGCTCCTGCTGCCGGCTGACCAGCACTGGATCGGAGCAGCCAGGAAAGAACCAGTCATCCTCAATCAGTTTTGTGCCACAGGGGAAGGGAGGGGTGGGGGGTGGATATTGGGTCATGGATGAATTATGATGTGTGTCGAAGGAGGATGGGCCTGGAGGTTAATAACGGTTCACAGTGACTGAATGAATGGGAGAGGAAAGGGGGTAGAAAGAGGACAAGGTGGTGGTGGTGGTAATTGTGGCCATCAGAAGTGGCTGAGAGGAATATGGAATATGCTATAATATGATGTTACACGATGATGTTACACGACAAGGATCAATCTTGAAATCCACAGGGACAGAAGTGGAGAAAAGACACAAAAACAGTGGGAGGTGTAGAAACAGGGGAAGAGAAAAAGCCTGTCCTCTGTTTGTGAGGGTGTGAGCAAATAGTTTGGTTATCTATGTTTCCATTAAACGGGCAAGTTGTTTCAAAAGCAACAAGTCTAGTTTAATGCCATGCATCACCTAATATGCATTGCAAAGGAAAAAAAAAACAAGCAAGGATGGGTTAGTTCACCGCCATTACTTTAAGTGATAAATACCTAAAGCAAATACATGATTAGCCAATGTTGACAGGTAGACGGGAGAGGGGTGGACAGGGCAGACACGACAATTCAATTTCAAAACTGGACGGGTTCTGAGAGGAGGGGGGTGGGGGTATTGCAATGTGTTTATTGTCTGAATGATCAGGAAATGTAGCAGCACGGTGAAAGCAGAACAAAGGTATCAAGCAAACGACAATTTGAACAAAACAATGCTCCCATCTGTTTTGTGACATCAGGCAGAAACTGAGGTGGTGGAGGGATGGAGGTGGGTGGCAGCTTTCAAAAAAGAACAGCTTCAAGCAAATAGGGGGAGAGGGAGCGAGAGGGCAGCGGGTAGTTAGTAGTAGTACAGCTATTGCAGCAGTCAATGCCTGTGTATTTTCACATTACAAAAGCGTCTATCGTAAAGCTTCTTCTGCAATGTATTAATACTTGTTAGTATAAATACTAATTTACGCTATCTATTAATAAAACATTTACACAATGTTCAGCATACTAACCATACAGTTCTACAGTTTTTCAACCCTATTGTATATTTTTACCGACCATAGCACCGGGCGTAATTATATGAAGGGTTGCAGCAAGAGAATGGAATTCATTGCATTTAGCAAGCCGTAGCAGATCAACTTAAATATCTTGGCAAAGAGAATCATTCTGGGTTACAGTAAGTCTACTGAAAGTTAAAGGTTAAACGGGCTTATCAGAAATACTCAAAACATGTAATTGGTGGCACCCATTACACGAATTAGACAGATTAGCCATACAGCCACATTTCCATTCCTTTTAAAATAATGTTATAATATATCATAAAGATAATTAAATATGGATTTCAAATATTATTTTTTTATTTAATTATCTTTGGTATTCAAAAAATTATAATAACAATACCAGTGAGCTGGTACCTGTATGACCAGAATGATTCTCAACTGAAGTTCCTACCTAGCAAAGAGATTCTAAAAATTAGTATTGAATTGAAGGATAACAAATTAATTTACTTCAACCCCATTTCATATTTGGACAGACTTTTAAAAGTATTTGTATAACTTTGGTAGACATTTACACTGTAGCCTGGATGGCAGTACAGAGCTTAGTCAATCGATTTTTTCTTTTTTCTTTATGACTCAAATACAAAAGAGCCGAGGTTAAAAACATTTCACTTGTATCGTTTAAGGGGATAGTATCAGCATTAGGAATGAAACCGCAGCACCAATGGGTTCTACAATATGTTTGTTATAATGTTAATGCGTAAACCATGAATAAACCCATGCCGCCCATATTAATATATCTCAAAAGCCGCAAAGCCAAAATATGAAAGACCCACACGAATGAGTTTGACCTCATCAAAAAGGTTGCAAGCTTAGCCTCTTCCCAGGGTTAGTACAGAACACACATGGCCCAATACCAATGTAAAAACACAATCCAAACTACTGTGCTTATTATGATGGTGACCTAAGAGATGAGGAGAAGGTCCAAGGGGACGGAAGATGAAGGAATTGAAAAGAAGAGGAACCACGACAGACATAAAAGGATAGAAACTAACCGAAAGGCTGAACTAAATAGCAGAGGCTGCCACTGTACTGTCTGTAGTTTACCCAGGAAAGCAATTCAGGTAACCAGCAGACAGTACAGTGGGTGGAGCCGATACTGGGGAGGGACAAGGGGGGTAGGGAGCCTGCATGCACAAAACTGATGGGACACCGTTCTGTTGTGGCTGCCCCCATCCCTGGAGCCACAGGAGAGGGGGCTGAGGGCCAGGTGGATGGGAGGCAGCACAGGGCCAAATGCTCGCCACGGACAATGAAGGGAGGGAGAGGGAGGGGATAGGGGAGGGGAAAGGCAAAAATAAAATTATATTCATGCTCTGTCAAGATAATGGCTGTGGTAAATAATGAACGAAAATGAATAACTAAACATCTTCTCCCGTCTTTTAATAATGCAAACGGACGTTCCCATTGATTTTGAACATTACAAGAGGACAATGCCGTGGGTGCTTATTGTGATGCGTGTATTTTGAGAGACAATGCAGGGAAATGGCAGGGAAATGGAATGTGACTGGCATGGTGATGTCCCTATTATTTTTTTTACTGAAGAAACAAGGAAATATATTCATTCTCTTGCCCTACTTTGACTACATCCCCTGTTGTGGAAAACAGGTGTGTCCTATATCCGTCTAACCACCGGGATGGGATGGGCAGTGCAACTGGCAGTGACAGCCCGTAACCACTGTGGCTGTCAGTGGCTCTTACAATGAAAAGGCTCTTCATAAACATCTTCCTCGGAAATAATCATGGAAATATTTAACCGGACACCAGATACCTAGACAGGTGGCGATCCGCAAGATGGCACATAGAGCGACAGCTTGTGTGTTGTTGGAGGGGGTGCATTGCAACTCCTTGCATGGCTCACTCCCTGATTGTGTCAGCCTCTCGCGGTGCCCTTACCCTCTCTCTCCTCTTCCATGTGGGATATACGGAGGGCCATGGTGGCCTTCTCCTCCCTGGCCCGGTCCCTGCTGCTCACCGCATCAGAAACCATCTCCTGCCACTCCAGCATCTGGCTCTGTTGGTCGTCCGCGCTGCCTGACTCGCTCGCCTGCGACAGAACAATACACCCCAAACTGAACCTAACAGAACCAGGAGCTGCACTCCATAGGCAATACATCTCGGATGGACATCATAATGAAAGTCGATTCACACCGGTGCGAAATGAGAAATCAGCACGGAAATGCTGATTTATATTCAAGTGTCTTCTTAGTAACACATTCAATTATTTTGTTATCAATATCCGTGCGCTACTCGCTCTGCTGTGAATGGACATTAAGAAGGACCATTAATCCAGCATGTAGGCTCCGGGCTCTGACCTGTGAGGCGGCCCTCTTGGTCACCTGCTCCAGGTCAGCCTGCAGTGACCTCTGCTGCTCTTCGTACACCACCAGCTTGTTCTCCAGCACGTCTGGCAGCACACACACACACGAACATCACAGTCAGAGAACCTCTTGGCTACCAGAGATGCCAGCCAAATCCGCGAGTGTTTGTCAGTGCGATTGTGGGTGTGTAGGTGTTTTTGTGTCTCGTTGGTAGGATACCATTCTGGGCTTTGAGCTCGTCGTACTGCTCCAGTTTCCAGAGGCTCTCCTCCTTCTCCTCCTCCAGCTCTGTGATGCGTCTGCGCAGGGCCGTCAGCTCTGGCGGGGCCCCTCCGCTCTGGAAGAGGAGTGATGGGTCAAATAGGGTGCTGGGGAACGGTGAGACACTCACACGCCTCCAGGCCAGGACAAACCGCCTGACAACAGCGAGCCTACCCACTACCATTAGGCTTCCCCACTCACCAGTTTTAAAACAGAAACTGTAAAGAAAACGAATGGACCTTCTTAAGTTGTAGGTTTGTGCCGTCTTGTGCTGTTTGGTTGTACGTAAATGTAGCTCGCTGGTCTTTTGGGCCCCCAACGGAGCCTTTAAGGCAGCCTAACCCTAACCCTAATTGTGTGTGTGCCAGTGCTGTGATTGGCTGAAACTGTTGGGGGCGGGGAGAGCCTTCCATGCAGCGCTGCCTTGAAGGCTCCAATGGGGGCCCAAAACACCAACCACCGTAAATGTAGCTTCAGTTCGGGTTTTGTACTGTGAGCAAGAATTGAATAATCTCAAACCTCAAACTAAAGATCTTCATCTGTCTAAATGCCCCCTTACACATCATAACTTGTACTTAAAGAGCCAGTGAACCCAAATTTTTTTTTTTTTTTTACGTGTTAATTTGTCGCATATGATTGTCAACATAGTAATCTATGCCATTTTACCACTGTTACTGAAATAAGTCCCCAATTTAGAGAAAGAAGGGAGGTATTTAATGTCCGCGTCCGAGTGTGGGTTAGGATTACCGGACACCTATAGTATATCGCTACGGTGTATGGCGCATTTCATTCAACATCGCCCATTATAAGGCTAAAACACGACGGTTATAAAAAAGTATCACAAATATGCCGTGGGCCGTAACCACGGCGATAACACCCCACCCCCTCCTTTTTAGAACTCTCAGCCAAAAGCACATTTTTTATAATCTCATAGTGTTCGAATTGCAGACGAAACAGTGAGTTCACTTGCTCTTTAAACAGTATATTATCTACACAAACATTTGCCATATGACACTGTGGCAAACCAAGTGAAATTACCTAGTACGTATATACATACAAACAGTAGGTGTTTGTGTGCATCACCATATTAAAGTTAGTGAGGTTACTGCTTCCAAATGAGGTGAGTGACTTTGAGTGACTTTGTATTATCTGTTTGGGTTGACAACAAAAAAGACAAGCTGTAATACGGATTGAGCTTGCAGAGAATGCTTATCGCATATAAATGTAAAGACAGGAAATTAGAAAGTCTCTGAACTGAGTTCATCCCACCTGGCTCTTCCTCAGCTCCTCTTCCAGCTGTCTGATGCGAGACTTGGACCAGGCCTTCGTCTTCAGAAACTTGGCTTCTGATTTGCTGGCCTCCTCTGTTTTTTGCTTTGCTTGAGCTGCAGGAAAATAATAAGAAGATCAAATGTTAAGATTGAAAAATAATAACACCTTGAAATTACAACACTGATTTCTAGAGTGGAAAGGATAACATTATGGCGTTGTAATTAAAGATGCTTGTCTTTTTGCAACACCAAAGCATCAAAAACATGCAAATCACATCATCACATCCTATTTGTTGTTTGTATGTTGTTTGATATGGTGCCCAAATGTAGCTCTGCACCTCTAAACACAATTTATATTCTTGGCTCTTGCCTGGACAGAAAAAAAGTACAATAACAAATGGCTGTTGAGACAGCAAGACTAGTCTTATATTAACATCAGAAGGAACTGCGACAAAATAAACAGAATAATTAGCTCAAAGACAAATATGTCAGAACATCCCCTACCTTCCAGTTCTGCCAGCCTTGGACTGGAAGGAGAATCTGTGGTGTCGTTTCCATGTCCTGAAGCCAATTGGCTGGCAGTGGAGGCCCTCCTCAGCTCCTCCAGCTG
Organism: Brosme brosme; assembly: GCA_900302425.1. Taxonomy (NCBI): domain Eukaryota; kingdom Metazoa; phylum Chordata; class Actinopteri; order Gadiformes; family Lotidae; genus Brosme; species Brosme brosme. The sequence continues at coordinate 22,776 of OMKX01000002.1, forward strand.
TCCCAGGAGGTCCTGCTGGGTTTGGGCCAGCAGTGCCTGATGCTCATCGGAGAGCCGCCGCACCTCCGCCTGCTGTTTCTCCATCAGGTCGCGGAGCTGTGCCCGCATCACGTGCTTCTCGGCCTCCATCTTGGACTCCAGGCTCTCACGCTCCACCTGCAGACGCCGCATGCGCTCCATCATATCCTGTGGGCCGGGTGGGTGAAGGAGGAAACGGTTAGCCGGACAAAGAGACCCAGTTAAAACGTGCTATAGGTACGATTTAAGAGCTGTTATTTGAGCGTAATTGGTTGGAATTTTCACAGCCTTCCATCAGCCGTTAGTGAGTGAATATCTGTTTCATGAGAAAATCTGTTTGGAGTTAACTGCGCGGCCTCTGTATGAGCCAATTTAGATTTTAGACCGCTCCTGGCTGATTTCTGACCAATCAAGGATCTCTTCACTGATTGGTTGAGGGAATCCTTCTTGCCTGTCAATCACAGGTGCATGAAACGCAACACTTCTCAAAGGTGGAGAAACATAGGGAGGGAGCAGAGGATAGGGGAATTATTTTGGTTGTTTAGTTTGAAGATCTTGCTCTCTTCTGCTGTTATTCTCTTAACTCAATAATATTACCAACCTCACCTTTAAATAGACATACAGACTGAACTCCCAATCAATAATTATTGGTCTGACCTTAGCGCGATTTCAGATGGTATCACTAACTCGGAATAACAAAGATATGCGGAAACAAACTTTTTCTGGCCATTTTCCAGAAGCCAACTCGTAGTTAAATGTATGTGCACAGAACCATATAAGTGTATCCTGCTGAGCTCAGTACAAGTGAGTGAGATGAATGGTATGCAGAAGAGGCGAGGAAAGACCTTGATCTGCTGGTCCCTGCTGTCCACTTCTCCCTGAAGGACGTCAATGACTTGGTTTCTACCCAGCAGCACCTCTTCCTTCTCGTGCAGCTTCTGCTTCAGAGCCTTGAGAAGCTGGGAATAGGTAGGAAAATAACAGCTTCAGACTCAATGTGGAGACTATCATTTTCCAAACAAAAGCTACCATGATGGACCTTGAACTAAATGTGATAAACAATGTTATATGCTGCCAAATTGTTCCTGCTGCATTAATTTTTGCACTGTGATGTCAAATGTGCATTGTTTCATTAAAACAATCTCGTTCGAGATTAATAAAGTCATCTGTATCTGTACCATTTGCTAAGAGTAACAGCAACAATGCTACATTAAACCCTGTCTCAGGTCACAAGTGAACTGCTAAGCCTTATTCTCAATACAGAGAATCGCCCTCATGGGCCAGCCTTCTCGATAAACCACCGGAGAGAGTTGTTGTGGCTACCTGCTCCAAGTCAGCACTGGCGTCAGACTTGGCGGCCAGCCTGAAGAGCTCCTGCTCGTGCATCTGGCTGACCTCCATCAGCTGGTTGTCCTTCTCCAGAATGATGTCCTTAAATGTCTGGATCTAAAAGGAGATTAAGTGGGAGAGTTCAATGCAAAGGATTGTTTTATGGGACTACTTCGTTTGAAAAATCATGTTATTAAAGAGACAAATATCTAAGAATCATTAGTATAGGGCTGTCATCTGTCATTATTGGGTTCCCGCCCAGTGGCTTTCTGACATTGACTCTGACGCCTACATTCAATGTGGCCTCTAAAATAATAGGTCTAAGAAGCAGGAAAAGAAACGTCTTGGAACGCACATTCTGCTTGTACATGCTCTCCTTCTGGATGTACTGCTCCTTTTCCGTGGACAGCAGCTGCTTCAGGCTGAGACTCTGCTCCTCCAGCAGGCTGTAGCGCTCCTCTCCCTCTCCCACCTTCTTGGTCAGGCTCTGCACCAGCAGCTGCAGCTCCTGCAGCGCTCCGCTCTCCTCCACCGCCTGCAAGCACAACACACCCACAGGCTGGTAGTCACATCGCTTACAGCTTACACTTACCTTCATCATTCGTTGTTGTTTACAGGTGCTGTATGTAAGACTTAAAGGACTACTTCGCCGATGTTCCACCGGCTTTAGACCATTACATTGTGGCAAGTATATGCAAATGAACAATGTTTAACTTTCCTCTATGTTGCCTGCACACAGATCTTATTTGCCAGAAAAGGTCCACGGGATGACGTATTTCACAAAAGTAGTGGGGAGATTTTTGTGCAGGCAACATGGAGGGAAGTTAACCATTGTTCATTTGCATATACTGCCTACATTGTACAGATACGAAGCTGAAGTTTAATTTGTTTAAAATGGAATAGCCAAATGTCAGCTACTAGTGAGTGAAATGAGCCGTGAGTATATCAGTTTCGAGATGAAGCATTTCAGATTTTAGACCGCTCCCAGCTCACCTTTGACCAATCAAAGCATCTTTTCCTGATTGGTTAGGGGGATGTATCTTGTCTGTCCACCACAGGTGCACTGCTGTGATGTTACACTTGATATGTGTGACGATTCACGTCGATACGATGAAGAACTTGTGGGCACTCTGTACTCTGACCTGTTGCAGTGGCGCAGGTCCGGCGGCAGCAGCGGTGGTGGTGGTGGTGGTGGTGGTGGCAGGCTGATCTCCAGCCTGCGCCGTCTGCAGATGGACGATGTAGGCCTCCTTCTCCGCCAGCTTCCTGTCCCGGTCTGACAGCATGGCATCCATCTCCTCGCCTCGCTGCTGCTGCGCGAGCACCTCCCTCCTCTAGGTAGGGAGGGGGAAATGAGTCAACTCACACGCAGTAGTGATTGTATTGGTGATAGAGTCATCCCCGATCATAGTGATAACACACTACTGTGCTCTTTATTGGAAACGCACGGTGGGCGTATGTTTGATGAGATCACCCTCTACATATATTTGTTTGCAAAGCAGTCCTCAATAAACATCCCGATTACCTATCATCCCTTTTGACAAGATATGCTAACAGTTTTGGGTCACAAAATGTCCCACCAGTCCCAGAAACGTAGGGTCAGAAGACACTTTGGAAAACATCTTCCGTGTTTGTACTCCCTACATGTGGATCAATCTGAAGCCTCTTTATCTTACATTTTTAATAGTTGCCTACCCAATTCAAACACCTGATCTCAGAATGCATCTGTTTCGATAGCCATTGCTTTATTTTTTAAAAAGAAATCGTTATCGTTATTATTTACAATTGCCTTTGATTTTTTTTTTATTATCTCTCTCATCTCTTTATTATCTATCTTTTTATGACTGTATAGTTACTGTTACTCTCAGCATTCTAACGGCATTTTATTGTACAGCTTTGTACAACAACATTGTAAATGAGGATTGTTCCTCAATGGTCTCTCGAGGAGAAGTAAAGGTTGAAGAAGTGCACGTGGTACCAGTGCACGTCTTGGCTGTCTCCTCCAGTCCTGCTCTGGCTCCGTAAACAGACACCTGAGGTAATGAGAGCTGAGAGAGCTGTAGGCTACTCAACCTCTTCGACAGGCTTGTGTGGCTACCGGTTGTTCCGGACGCCCGGGCGGAATCTTGTGTTATAATGCATCGACCACAACCCTGTCTCGGCCATTCTGTTTAGAGGCCCCTCTGAGCTATTTTTCTTTGCATTATTATAATCGTAATCTTCCAGGCAACCAGGAAGGCATGAACATGTCTATATACTGCTAGTCTTAGTGAATAAACGCTATAAACGACAGTTGAGTGGCTGACGACACCAAAGATTAAGTATAGAAAAGTATATTGTGCATTCGCTGTGGTTTTACAGGAGCTGTTATGCAATACGACAGAAGTTAAAGTGCTTTAAGAAATACTGTACCTTTTCTTGCAGTTCTGTGTCCACCTGTTTAAGCTGCTGCTCCAACTCCTCAACCTTCTTCTTCAGTAGAACAACCTTTCCCCGGCTAGCCTGTTCACTTCCCTCTGCTGCCCCCTAGAGGGAGATCCAAAACACAGTTAAAAAAGGACTGGTGTGTGACAAGTGAGTGAGTGAGTTAGTGAGTGAGCGAGTTAGTGAGTGAGCGAGTGTAGTAGTGGACCTTCTTGGTGGGGGTTCCTGGGCCTCCCTGCTGTTTCTTCAGCTCCTCCAGCTGGGCGTTGAGGGATGTTACCTTGGCCTTGTTCTGGAGACGCAGCTTGGACAGCTTGGCCTCGCTCACACTCATATCAGTCTAAAGAAATAATCAACAACCGTTCACGGTCAATAAAACATAACCTAAAGCAACGCCGATATGTCAGTCCCCTGACATTGGCCACATGTTGTTAAGCATGCAAAACCATTATAGCTGACATTTCATTGTTTGACATCAGGCAGCCTTGTCTCCAAAACTCAATCATGGACATATGAAGAATTCAAGAATGTTTTGAAATTATAAAGGTAATTTCAAATTTCAGACTTGGACTTATAATGTCTGAAAATGTCTTATCCCCTACTTCCTTTAAGTTCACCAAACTAAACATAACCTCATTCTGTTTGTAAGCTAAATTAAACATTATGGAAAACAAACGGGAAATGAGTAACATATTCCTCAATATTGTCACCTACCTTTAAAGCCCTTACACTCCTGTTATTTCTGTCTAGAGGACTTTGACTAAGTAATCATTAACTAACTACTAGTGAGTTTGATTGGATTACCTCAAACAATGGAAGGCAAGACTTGTCCATTTCAACAATGTAAGCTAAAAGAGATACTGGAGGGGATTTTGCCATTGCCATTCCTAACCATACACAAATCTGCTTTAAGGATGGAAGGGATAGAATACGCTCCTCGATATGATAATCTTGGACAAACTAAATGTCAAAACCAAACAAGATATTCAAGATATTCGAGTCAATCTGACCAAAAAAAATGATTTTGTGTGAAATGTTTTAAAGTAAGCAGTAAGAATGTTTTGATTATATTGATTGCAGTTTATCGTACATCATTTGCAAAAAATATATATAAATATATTTATTTAAACGATAGTGGTGTAGGCAAAAATAACCTGATACGTCAAACCCAGTGCTTCGAACATCCCATCAAGCAGCAACCAACTTCTGGTACAGATGCTCTCACCACACATTGAAAACCTCAGCAGACAGCTATATACTACAAATGATGATTGGTGAAGTAAACAGACCTTAAGCTGGTCGTCTTTGGCGCGAAGAGTCAAATCCTTCTCTCGGATCATCTCTTTCAGCTGAGTCACCAGGAGCTCCGTCTGGGCCAACCGCTCTGTCACTTCTCCCAGAGTCACATCCCCACCACCACCTCCAACGACGGCACCACCAGCAGCAGCAGCAGCTGTAGCTGTGGTGGTCCCCTGGGGAGAGCCAGGGGCCTGGAGAGAGGAGACAGGTGGATGAGCACATAGAGAGACAGTCATTACTGAACAGCAATGTCAATATCACAACTTAACATTGGCGTGGAAATATGATGTTTGTCTGTTTGAAGGAATTGGAGCGAGTAACAAGAACAGTGAAGAGTTGATACTTGGAACGGAATATTTAATGTAGTTGAAACTAGTACCGGTTTGAGAATCAACTCGGTCACAGGAAACTGGACAGTTCGCAACATCAGGGACGGCAACTCTAATATATATTTTGTTGCAAAGCCTGGTGCCAGGCACAAGGGTAATGGAACGGAATGGAATGAGGGCTTAGTGCAGAAGGGCGAGGAGATGACTGGGAAGACTAGTACACTGTGCCTGGGCCACATCCGATTGTTAGCTGTGGTTACAGATCTATCAGGCCCAATGGTACCATACAGACTACATATACCGGCGTCCATTCGCCTGAGACATGCCATTTAAAACTGGGAACAAGAACAGTTCTAAAAATTAATTTGAAAAAGTGTTTCCAGTGTTGTTTAACCAACCTCATTACACTTTCTTTGTAGCACTTAAGTTGAACACTTGGAATAGTCTGAGCAACTGGACATAGGCCGGCATAAAACAGTAATACCATCCTAGGGAAATGCTTTAGGGATTGTGAAAAGTGTGGTGGAAAAGGGGGAAGAAGGGGATTGAAAATACTGCAGCGAAACACTCTTCACAGAGCGAATGCAAGCTGTTTCTTTTGGGCGAAAGCCCTTTGCTCAGCACTCCGTCTAATGCCACTCTATCTCCATGTACAACAGGATAATGAAGCATGTTAAAGACCAGCAGACTTATCGGCACAAACAAATTGGATTGACACAAGGGGATGTTCTACATGGACAATTCCTACTATCCGACGGGCAACAACAGATGTATAACAAAAATAGTTGATAGGACTTCTTTATAAAATATTTGTATGGGCCATTGTATAACAAAGAAAAAAAGGGCTACAACCACTGTGATGCAAACATGAGATGGTAAGCATTATAATATGTTGCGCCAGTTTAGTAACTAATCAGATGACATTACGTACAAAACTATGAATAAGAAATATCAGTTCATGCAAATGTCCAGGTGCATGAATGCAGTAGTACTTACTCCAGAGCCAGGCTCTCCCTCCTCTCCAGAAAACCACTTCATCATGGTGTCAATTCACCCTAAATAAAAATAAAACCAAAGAAACACACACATTAGCCTACACCTGCATGCATCTAGGCACACACAAACATGTTTTGTTGTGGTTAATATGATTCATTGCAGAGTTACAAGAACACCCTATTTTTAATATTGGGAGATTTGTGATAATATTAATGATGATGATGATGATACTGTGCAGAATATGCAATGAAGACGAAAGTTAACAAATGCACAGCATGTTTAAACATTTTAGGCAAGACCATTGACCAGTAATGTAAAAGGAAATTCAACTCTAGTAAGTAAGTAAAACCTCTTGGTCATCTGATTAAGGTTACCTTACCTAATTGTGAGGCCTAAATACAGCATTTATAAAACAAACCATCCTAGAATAGTATGGGTTTAAGGAGAAAACCCATTCTGACAAGTGAAATGAGACAACCATTCCTTCCACATGCGCCACAAATTAGACTATGTGTGACGCGACCTTATACCTGGCAAACCTGTTTGACAACATTCAATTAGTTTAGATTATTTTAACTATGCTAGAAACAGCATATGTAAACAGACAGAACTGACGCATAACAAAAGTGCTGTCTTTTTCAAAAGTTGTTGGATTTATTTAATTTACCAACAGTAATGAAGGCTAGGTTAAAGTACATATTCGAGAGCTACCAGGAACTACCTACACCCGTAGGCTCAAGGATGAAAAACCATAGTCGATTTCTGGCGAACAAAAAATACAATCATTCGATTTAATGGCAATGCATGCCACCATTTAAGAGACGACACAAGGCAAACTTTGCACGACTCATTTTAAACGAACGTTTTAATACAAATGGCCATAAATACGTGTTGACATTAGCTTTGATGTAGGATACCTTGACAGCTTAGTCGTTGTCCCAAAACGAAATATGGTTTAGTCAAGTCTCATAGGTAGGCTTTTGGGTCCAGTATGACAACACCAAAGTGCCTGATCTTCGGTACCAACATTGGGACGAGGCCGAGTATTTGCAAGTCAATCATCGACACAAACTAGTCACAAAGCTAGCTGGCTATCTATAGCTTGCTAAGCAAATTGCTAAGTTAGCGGGAGCCTGTGTCTACTACTTGAATACATCGTTAGGAATGATTACCCCGTTCACACTTTTACCTTGTTTATTCAATGCATACACATTTAGTTGAATGCATCACCTTTCAGACGAAACCTTAAATTACATTTTAATCCACCGGAGCAAAAACAACTGTTCTGGTCACGTTTGTCAACAGACAGCTGAGCATTACCAGTATGCGCATGCGCACAACGATAGCGCTCAGCTGTCTTTCGAAGTGGTGATGCTTACAAAATTATAAAGACGCTTGGGTATACATTGAAAAATCGATTGGAATATTTAACATACACCATTGGAACACTTAGCCTGATAATCTTCCCTCACTTCTTTTATGGTTTCACTTTCGCAGAATTTTTTCTTAACAGTGGGTGTGGCAGGGATTCAGGGGCTGGAGAAAGGCAAAGGCATCCACTGAAACCATGGCATTTAGACCATCTTGTATAATACCATGTGTTTTGGTTAAAAGGAACAGTTCTTCAAATTCAATATTTGATATAATGTCTAAAGCTAAGCTTAGTGAATGTACGGCTTGTTGTGTTTATACTGTATGTATAATAGACATTGTGGTAGGCCCTACCTCAATCAATCAATGATTCTACCTTTGCTTTCTGTTAATCCAGATGTGATATTTGTCTAACTTTCTTATCGGTATGTACATTCAGTGTCCAATGTCATAGTGTGTAGAATATGTTAGATGTGAGTGATTGAATTATTCTCATTCTCATTACGTTTTAAAGCACACGGTGCTGTGGATGTTATCCGGGATATTTAATTCTGATAAAACAAAAATATTCATCCTACAATGCTTGCATTTAGAGGTGGGGGGATCCCACTTTTAAAGTACATATAGGAAAATCCTATTTAAACAAAGATACAAACTCATCACAAATAAATAGAATTTGGAGCTCCTTCAGGGAGAGGTTCCACTTTCCACTGGCTGTGAACAGGAGCATCCATCTGGCAGAGGTACACCGGGGGAAATCAAGGCTGAAGGGATTAGGGAGCCCCATCGGTAGGAGGGTAGGCCTACA
>OMKX01000011.1:0-26355 GCA_900302425.1 Brosme brosme
GCCTACCTGGTGATGGTGATGACCACGCCCAGCACGGTGATGGCCGTCAGGATGTGCTGCACCGTCAGCACGTCCTCGTCGTACACCGTCAGCGCGATGAGCACCGCCAGCACCGAGCCGGAGAAGAAGGCCACGTTCTTGGCCAGCACGGACATCAGCGGCGCCGTGAAGGAGTTCATGTACTTGGAGGTGGGCTTGTAGCCGCGGCCCAGCCGCCCGTGCAGCTCGTGGTTGAGCTCGTTGAAGTGGCGCAGGTACAGGCGGCCGTAGAGGGACCAGCGGCGCGCGCCCAGGCTGCCGGGCTCCCGTCGGATCACCTCGGTGTAGCTGAAGAAGGCGTACAGCACCTGCCAAACCAGGATGAAGGGGCACAGCAGCAGGTTGGCCACGCCCATCAGCAGGATGACCCGGCTGAGCTGCTGGGCCAGCTCCAGCCGGTTCCCCGCCCGCTTGTACTTGGGGTGCAGGTTCCACTTGTTTTGGAACAGCGAGCCGGGCCCCCAGAACAGGATGAGCTCAAAGTTGTACTTGAGGCCCTGGGTGAGGAACACAATGTTGCCCAGCAGGGGGAGCTGCAGGTGCACGGGCAGCAGGGATTTGTTCACCATGGCAACCATGTAGTTCTTAAAGCGCAGGATGCGGTGGTAGATGTCCAGCTCCGTCAGCTCCTTCTTGTGGATGCACATCTGCTGCTCCCGCTGCAGGCTGATGAGGCGGTCCTGCACTTCCTGCCATGTGAAGTTGCAGAGCTCATCCTGAAACAGGACACATACCCGCAGGTTAAATGACAAATGACTGTTTTTTTATGTTTTTGAAACAAGTCAGCATTCTAGATCCCCTCTGGAAACATCTCCGGGTCAAACCATTATAAAAAAAGGGAAATCTATATTATGGGCTTTTATTGCCATTATGGACAGGAGAGTGGAATCGGGTTGAAAGAGAGCAGGAATGACATGTAGCATAGGACTGCTGTCAGAATCTAACCTGCGTCGCTACAAGGTGTATCGCCCATGTGGTCAGCGGCTCAGTGGGTTGAGCTACCAAGTCCCAAGATTTGGGATTTTAAAGGATAACTTTTTCCACCTGGACCCTCTTTTCCCCATCATTTTGGACTAAGTGACTATTGTAGACAAGAGCCTGTTTTGCAGCTGCAACGGCGGAAGCGCCCGCGCTCAATACTTGACCAATTTAAAAGATTGTTGTCCGCATTAGTCATTTAGACCCATAATGATGGAAAAAAAGATTGAAAAATCCCGAAGTTATCCTTTAATCCCACATGCAGGTGTGGATAGAGAGGTGTAGGTCTTACCATCCTAATCTTTAATGCTTTGATGTAGAACTGCCGGATCTCCCAGTAGCTGAGGATGTTGCAGAAGACTTTGACGAGCCGATAGACCCAGAAGATGGCTGCCATGATCAGGAGGAATATGATCCAGCTGTTTTCCTGGATGCTGAATAAAAATAAGAAATCGGCATATAAATAATGTGAAATGGTTGGTTGAAACACAACGTGGTTCACAAACAGTTGAGGTCCAAATGATATAGGCCTTAATTGGTGGGGTAAATAATGACAGTAACTGTACAGGTATGGCCAACCATGCAGTAAAAGACACATGAATTGAAATCTAATATTCAGCATAAGCAACAGAAATTGTAAGAAACCAATGAGGCGGCGGCGCCATGCAATTTTTGTTCTGCTTGGTTTTTGTTTAATATACTATACAAAGTTTAATAGTACACCTTAATAGTACAAATAAATGAGGTTTTTAAGAAAATGAAAACATTAATAAATCCATTGGATATCGTTAAAGGAAGCCACCAATAAATGTTGCTGGAAGACACAGTGGTCAGTGTGACACAGACACATTGTTGACACAGAGCTTGAGGTCATCTAGACTTTTTCTTTTGAATTACAGGGGCAAGAGAAAATGTCTCAATGTTCCCGTAAACAATCTTCTGGGATTATAGGCCATCACAGAGAGTAGTTTGAGATTGTTCCAGATTGCCGGTCATGCCGTTCTAAAGTTAGAATGCCCAGCTTCAACTGTGCGTCATTAAGCCTGATATAAACAACCACTTAACCATGGTGGGCTGCAGAAGCCAAATCGATGAGAGCCGTGAGTGTGGCTGGGAGGAAAACAACCAGAGGAAGGAGGGACCCGCTGCTATGCTGGAGTCAGTTCAGTGGTGGGCTGGCTGTGGGTCGTGTGCCTTGGTGACACAAAGTGTGTGGGGAAGTGGGGGGGGCGTGTAGTCTTTAGGCATGGCTGGTCTACCGGAGCTGTCAGGTTCCCTACTCGGTTGACCAGTTTCACCACATTGAGGATATCAGTTACATTGTGGTGCATGTGTGTGTGTGTGTGTGTTCATCTGAACGCTGTGCACAAATAACTCTTGAGGGAAACATCCCCAGTGCCAGACTATTGCAACTTGTTCTTGTTGATTACAGTGATGCCATTAAAGATGTAATGTCTAAATATTGTGCAATCTTTGAATACAGAGTATTCAAAGTACCACTGGCTCTTCTTTATACATCAACCCCGAAACTAACCAACGTTCGCATGTTTGAAATAACTAAAAGTGTCATTGGTCACAAGAACCTACCACAAAATGTAGTCACCAGGGTGTGTTGTATGAGCAGTACTCGTTACAACAACACACAGACTTATTTTTCTACATTGTACAATTCATAATGTTTATTTATGGCCGGGAGCGAGTCAACATATATGTTGTTGTTGTCTTGACAAGGAAAAGGTGGTCAAATTTAGACAATCTGACAAATAAATTATAATAAATGCTGATTGTTATTGGGTGAAGCTTACATAAAAATATTTCAAACAAAGCCAGTTAACCCGGCAGCTGTAGACAATACCCAAACAAAAAAAACTAAAAAAAACAATGCGCCAACATGTTTCAAAATAATAGCCATCAATTTTATTTTGACTGCAGTCCTGTAACTCCCTTTGAGACCAACGCTGTGATAAAGATCTTATCACATAATGGTACAGTAGAATACCATTTAAGGAGGACTGTGACTGGACTATATTGCATGCCTGTCAATGTGTACCCTAAACACATGTTGCACAAATCAATGAACAAACAGCCTTTTTTTAAATGCTGAATATGACTGAATTAGGCTACAACAAAGAATGAATTAATTCGTCACACTACTTTCCCCATTGTTATTGGTATTATATTTTACAACCTACTGCTTGTAAAAACATTTTACTTGACTTTGATAATCCTCTCACATTAGCGCAGGTGTACTTAAAACTGAATTTCACATAAACACAACACTTATAGCGATACACATTACATTATCTGAAGATGGAAATACACTTACTTCTCAGTGCACTGCTGGCTAGGCAGGATAGCATCAGGGAGTGTGACTTTGTTCCTGTCCAATGGGTTCTGGCCCGGCCCAGTGTGATTGACGGCCCGGTTGGCGAATAGAATGTCATACTCCACACAGTTGAAGAGGAACGTTGTGAATGTGACAACAAACAGGAACTGACTGTAGGAGATTGAGCAGCCATATTTAAAATATGAATTTGACATTTCAAGAGTAGTTGAAATTATATTAGTGACAGTTGACTGTCAAAAACTCTTAAATAAACTGATTCTTTAACACACTGTTTGTGACTGTGGGTATAGACATTATATAGCCATTATAATTTAGATCCATCGTATATAGTCCTGAAGACTTTTGTGCTGATCATCGAGATACTTAAGCCATCACACTTCTTCAATCAAATCATCAATCAAATGATATACTAATTGTGTTACTTGACATTCAGTTTGATCTTAATAAGTTAAAATATGTTTTATACGTACATCAGTTCGAAGAACTCCGACAACATCATACATGCAAAGCCATTTTTCTGATGGAAATGATAGATGTGGACAGTCAATTAAGGAATATATTTATAAACACCACTTGAAAACTAGGGCATACAGTGCCACTATTCCAAATTACACTACAGTACATTTCACCTTTAGGGAAATTATTATTTTCCAAAAGGGAAACATTGCAAATAACATATTCTCAATGCTGTTTACTGTCATGTGAACATCATCCGTCAGGAAACCACAAATGGCACATTTGAGAGCAACATTTGGTCGTAAACAACAAGTAGCCTACTCATTATTACTAAGTACTAAAACTACTACTAATCCCAACCCTTTAATGCAAAGGATATTCTTGTGAAGAAGTTATCCAGGTTCTTGATGTGGTGCCATGAGTCTGTAAGATCAACATTGTAGATGCATTATTATACTGTATCACCAGTTGCAAATCTGAAAGTAGGGATTTTAAAAGTAAATGTATAGAGTTAAACTGCAAGCTGTACAATATACATATTGACATGGAATATGTATTTTGAAGAGAGTTGTGTACCCTTTAGGCCTTCTGGCACATGCACCAACAAATCCTCTTCCCCTGGCGGCGAATCCTCCTCAAAGTCTTCAATTCTCTGATACTCCTGGTAAGCTTCTAAGTTGGCCATTGTCCTTCACATTCTTCAATCACTCCCCGGTAGCAAGTGAGTATTCAAACCTTTTGGTTTTTGTATATACTGAATTGTATTTTAAAACGCCGTCAGAGTGTTTCTTTGCATAGTGTGCGGCTGTGAAACAAGCTAACGGTACCGTGTGCTAGCGTGACAGCCAGTGTCACACTCGACCATCTCAGGCTCGATCTGAAGCATGTAAAGCCAACACAAACTCGTTGGAGGTTAAAAACGAATACGGCAACAGCCTAAACGAAGCTTCGCCACATCGCCCTACACTGTGTTCACCTGCATGAGGGGAGCTAGGTCAACAAATCCAGTGGCTGGCTAGCCCCTGAATGATTCAGCCACTCGTGTGGTGAAGGGTGCAACGATTTGTTTTGTTCCCGTCCTGGTCCGCTTGCTACCGTTAAATGTTGATCCCTCTGGCGTGGGTTTCCGTCTGGATTTAACTTTTCCGTTGCTTTACTTTTGACGAGATGGACTGACTTTGTTGTTCAGAAAGCTATACTGCCAGGTAAGGTTGACTTGGAGTCCAAAAATAAACCATCTGTGTATGTCTCTCTCTCGTTTGGTCTTTCACAAACAAATGTCAACAAAACATGTTTGACGTCACTTGAGATTTATTAAACGTCACATCCGGTTAGGTTACAGTTTATCTATAATATATTAGAAAATTGCATAAATATTCCAGGAAAAAATCGAAATAACAAACATATTAGTACTCAGTTGTCTTGCAAAGTAATCTATATGTTTTTGTGTACCAATCCAAAGGATCGACAGTAGAGAAATGCACTCTGGGTCATTGTCAACATGGCAGCCTGCATGTAGCTCCTTGGATCCTTTGGGGCTTAGCGATTATCTTTTATTTGTAAAAGTACAACCCATTACAGGGGGAATTATGCTTTACCTACTGTGTAATAGAACAACCACTGGTGCACCAGTTCGGTCGCTATGCACGCGATTAAATAAAACCACAGATTTATGGAAATCTCGACGGTATGGCAACGCGCCCGACTCTAAAAAAGAGAAACTGTCTAGCTGGTTGTGGTGGGGTGCTCCGATTTCTGTACTTAAACGACGCTGTACAATAATTAAACGCTGGGAAATAGTTTGTTTTTGCTAGCAACTGTTGACAAATAACTTTGTTATTAAGGTATTAGTAATCGATACCTGAAATATTCCGATTTACACAGCACTTCAAAGTCAAGCCCTGTTTTGTCAGCCAATCATTGAATAGCAGTGCAATAGAGAATCCTAAAACTTGCATTTCTTTATATTTCAGAGCCCTGTTGTATTCATCACATGTTCCACATACGTGTAGGTCCTTGCGACAACCTGGTAATGCCGTCAGTAGAATTTGGGGTTTGACCCAAAGAGCTGTCCGCCAGGCAGCCACCCAGACGTCAAAACCCCGAGGGGTGGCCCTTAAGTTTATTCTTGGGCCAGCGTTCTGCACCATATCTGCACGGCTCTTTGGCCGTGTTGCTTACTGTGAAGCAGATGTCAATAACAACATCCATGCAGAGGTTTCAACTAAAGATCCTGTCCCCGAGTTCAAATGGCATATTTTGTGGGAATTTGTCAAGCCTCAGCTCTTTGCTCTCCTCGGTGCTGTTGTGGTAAGGAAGCAATTACCACCTTATATTAGACCTTTTCCATGTTAACACATGTGTTGACTGTTGGTTTTCATCCCAACTAACCAAGTTATTTAACTCTAATCAGCTTGCCTTCGGTGCTGCACTCCTGAATATTCAAATCCCCTTAATACTGGGAGAGTTGGTGAATATTGTGGCTCGCTACATGAGAGAACATACTGGGAACTATGTTCATGAGATCAGAGGTCCCGCTCTCAAGTTGCTTGGACTCTATGGTATTCAAGTAAGTTGCATTGTACTGGATATCCTTAATAGCCTTATTTAACCTTTAATAAACCAGAACTTGGAAGTACATTTTGACAACTCCAACCTCGTAGCTCTCAATATTGACTGTTATACCTGTGATATCATAACATTTAGTGTGAAAACATAATCCACGCTGCATTGAATAACATAATAATAATACTATTATTAATTTAATATAGAATCTGGAAGTCGGATTACCGTTGGTGTCGCTGTTAACATTGGACAAATGGAGATGGTTGGAAATGTGGATTCATCCATCCCCAAATCACCTACTCCTTCACAGGGTCTTCTCACCACCGGCTACATTATCCTGCTGTCGAGAGTGGGGGAGAGGGTGGCCGCCGACATGAGAAAGACGCTCTTCGCAGCTTTATTACGGTAAACAATTCCCCCTGCTTTTTGTGTACATAAAGAGTCTGCAGCACAATTGTATCATGCTCATAAAACAATTGCTTCTTTTCCATAATATGGACGTAAAGAACACTGCTTTATTGTGTAGACATTGCATTTCCTAACAAACCGTATAGGTCTCAAACAAGATAGTTTTAATGTTATCGGGCGAATGAATATGTCACCCAATCCCAATGTGAGAACCATGGTAAAAAACCAACACATACTATACAACTGTCACACTAAATTGCTCCTGTGTCTTTGCTGTTATTTTGTTACAGACAGGATGTGGCGTTTTTCGACGCCAATAAAACTGGGCACCTGGTGAACCGCCTGACTTCTGACATTCAGGAGTTCAAGTCATCTTTTAAATTGGTCATCTCTCAGGTATTGATACTTGTACGATTTAGTAGTCACAGAATTTCGAAAGAGGTGTGTCTGTGAGTATTGCTAAGAAAGAATATAGGATACTCTAGGCCTAGTAAGCTTATTTAATGTTTTCATCAATCATGTGCTTGGAATCTTAAATAGATAATAGGAGATATAAGTACTTTTTCCAATACGTATGCTGATTGGTTATCAGTAGGTAATCCTTGATGTCCTATTCAGACCTAATTTAGTCAAAGTTGGGAGTAGTGGATTTGATTTGGGTTCTACAGTGAATTGCTATAATTCAATGTGCATATGACTAATCTTTCTTGTCTTGTCTTTGCTTTCTTGTATGTCTTTGCATTCCTCAGGGTCTGCGGAGTCTGACCCAGACAGTTGGGTGCTTTGTTTCCCTCTACATCATTTCACCTAAACTCACCGGCCTAACGGTAGTGGTCCTGCCCTGTCTGGTGGGAGCCGGGGCTCTGATTGGCTCAGTCCTCCGCAAGCTGTCTCGATTGGCTCAAGAGCAGGTCTGGTGTAATGCTGGGCTTTCGTTGTTGTATGATGTGAATCGGAGTTCGTATTTTGCTGTTTCTGTTTAAATTTGATGTTGACTGAATTCTATGTGCGGCTTCAGGTGTCGAAAGCAACAGGTGTGGCTGATGAGGCGCTAGGCAACGTGCGGACAGTTAAGGCCTTCGCCATGGAGGAACGGGAGCTGCAGTAAGTGTAGTTTAACTTAAAATATGTATTTATTAATATATAGGCTACTTCTTTGACTCATCATATCATATATTGAATATTTATTTATATATCTATTTATTTTTCAGGTTGTATGCCTATGAAGTGCAGAAGTCCTGTGAAATGAATGAGACTCTGGGCAATGGAATCGCTGTGTTTCAAGGCCTGTCCAATGTTGCTCTAAACTGTAAGGTTTTGTTTTTCTCTCTCATCTCTTCATTTGATTTAAAAAGCGCTTTGCTGAATGTTCAGACTGTGTTCATTTAACAGGTTTTTTTTTGTGTGTTTGTGTGTGTGTCATGTTCACACAGGCATTGTCCTTGGAACTATTTTCGCTGGAGGATCTCTAATGGCAGGTGATGAAATGTCCCCAGGGGACCTCATGTCCTTCCTGGTGGCTTCTCAAACTGTCCAAAGGTAAGACCTCAGAGTTTATTTAAAACCTGACCGACAGCAGTGCACACACATTTGAGTTCCCATTATGTTTCTCTTCCTCCACAGGTCTCTGGCAAGCATCTCTATCTTATTTGGGCAGGTCAGTAGGCTAAACGTTGACTTTGCTTGGGTTTTTTCGTTTTTACTTCTCAATGGACAATCTCATAAGTGGTTTAACAGGGAATATGAAGACCGTTTCTAATCCAACATATGCTCTACAGGTGGTGAGAGGTCTAAGTTCTGGTGCCAGGGTGTTTGAGTACATGACCCTGGAGCCTTCCATTCAGGTCTCTGGGGGCGGACGCATCCCTTTCCATTCCCTGACCGGGAGGATAGATTTCATGAACATCTCATTCAGGTGAGGGCCTGTCCTCCTATGTTCACTACAGATACTACGTAAACAAACCCATGTCTGCATTTTAGTAAATACCTTTTTGTCTGTTTGTAGTTATCCAACAAGACCAGGCCATCAGATCTTAAAGAACTTCAACCTAACACTGCCCCCCACGAAAACCGTTGCCATAGTCGGTGAATCTGGAGGAGGTAAAAACACCTGTCTAGAGCAGTGATTACCGTTCACCTACATTTAAAGTCGCAAAATCATGTGCCTGATCCTGTTCTATTTAGACCATACACGAACACACTTCCAAATTGATGTAATGGTAAAGAAACACTACAATGATTATTATGTTTGTGCAACCACTTGATACCCTTATTTATTTACACAGGAAAGTCCACTGTGGCAGCTTTGCTGGAGCGTTTCTACGACCCAAATAATGGTGTCATCATGTTGGACGGCCTCGATATCCAAACGCTTGACCTGTCCTGGCTCAGGGGACAGGTTATTGGATATATTAATCAAGTAAGGATATTTTCTTTATTTTACATCCAATGCACTTATGGATAATGAACTGTACAATGATTACTGTCCTATTGCTCTCCCTGGTTCACCAGATTCGTAATTGTCTTTTTTTTTAAGGAGCCTGTGCTGTTTGGCTCCTCTGTGATGGAGAACATCCGCTTTGGCAAGCCTGAAGCTACAGATGCTGAGGTCATCAATGCTGCTAAGCAAGCCAATGCCCACCACTTCATCACAAGCTTCCCAGACGGCTACGGCACCGTGGTCGGTACGGGCTCTGTTTAGCTTTTCCAGGGGCCTTTGTTCTAAAGAGCTGGCTTTTTACGTCTTTTACGTACCTGTTAATAAGGAGATTAAAAATATATATTTTTTTACGTTCCATCAACCAGCCTTTTCAAACATGGCTCCACTGTAAAATGACCCATTCAAAATAAGGCTCTTTTAATTTCGAATTGTATTTTGTATTGCTGTAGGGCGGACAAGCTCAAATCTGGGGAACCAGAGTGTTTAACTTTCTTACAATTAATAGTTGTTACGACCAACCATTGTGCTGGAGGCGGGGATCTGTAATCGTATTATTGGAGAACATAAACGCGGCCAGCAGTGGTGAACTGTAAAAAGGTGTTTGTAAAGGTTTCCAAAGGTGTTGACTAGCAATTGTAGAAATACTTCCGAATACCTCTTCAGAAAGCTTCATCCACTCGTGCAAATTAGTTTTCTTCGCTCAAATAAATCCGCAACGAAACAGGAAACAAGGTGTAACCCTGCCCTTTGCAGTGTTTGGTTTCCAGCCCAGGCTCTGTACCGTCACCCCCCAGAGGTTTCGCTATGAAATAGTAGGACTGCTGGATCCAAGATTAGTATTGCTGTATTCAATTCTGTGTTGATGCATCCAGGGGAGCGTGGTGTGACCCTGTCGGGTGGACAGAAGCAACGAATCGCTATCGCCAGAGCGTTGATCAAGAACCCAACCATCCTGGTGCTGGACGAGGCCACCAGCGCGCTGGACGCTGAGTCAGAACGGGTGGTGCAAGAGGCTCTGGACAAGGCCACTAAAGGGCGCACGGTTCTGATCATCGCCCATCGCCTCAGCACCATCCAGGGGGCCGACCTGATCTGTGTCATGAGCAACGGCCACATTGTAGAGGTGAGACAAAGGAATTGCAGGTCTTGTTTTGATTAAATTACTTTGGGTGTCACAGTTTACATTGATGTGAGAGAATCACTAGAAAATAGCTGACATTTGTGTTCTGTGTTCCAAGGCTGGGACCCATCTGGAGCTGCTCGGCCGAGGCGGACCTTATTCGGATCTGATTCGTAGGCAAAGAGCCGAGGCAAAAAAATGAGAAATTGAACAAGTGTTTACAATTAAGTGTACTGTGAAACGTGTGAATATCAATAATCATGAACGTCTCTTAACTACTGGGATCAGGTTAAATGTACATGTAAAATGTACATATTTGGACCAATCATTATATTTTAATTGTAGTGGTCCCTGGACATAGTGTTTTGATTGCCATGGATTATTGACAAGTAGCATAATTGTACAGAATTTAATTAAATGGAAAAATACCTCATTAAATTAAAATTAAATTGAGTTTTTTTTTCTCTTCTGTATAGAACATATATTTTATCTGAAAATGTACTGTATTTATGGCATAATGTAATAAAAACACTTAGATAAAATAAAATTGAGTTATTTTTGTATGGCTCTGGTGCTTATGAAGTGTCAAAAAACAAAAACAAAAAAATCTTGTTTCTATATTGTAGCACTTACAGCACTTTGCATTTTGTATGAATTTGATATACTCTAAATGTTATTGCACTTTTGGGGTTATATCTTCATTGTTGAATGCACTTATTGTTAGTCTCAAAAGCATTAAATTTGCAATGTAAAAACAATCTTGGTTACCAGGGTTAGCTTGGTGTGTCTTCTGGCTGTAGATTTTTCAATTCTCAAAATACAACCCGCAATCTTCAGTCAGATATACTGTATATCCTAAATATAATATGCTGAATCCTTTGGCCCCCCTTTCCAGATGTCAGCATGTATCTCTAACTACCTTACAATGCAGCACCAACATTAACTTCTTAATGCAGTTCTTCCCTTCACATTTAGTACCATCAATATCATTACGCTAAAGGGCAGGGATAATCCTGAACATGTAAAATTAATCTTAATGTTTCCCAGCTGTGTTTTCTTCGGGCAATGTTTTTTCATCTGCTTCCGTTTACAGCTCCAAGAGCTTGGTTAGGCTTCTATGCAGACAGAATATTAAAATCCATGCTTTAAAAAAATGATCTAGCCTAAAACCAGTATAACTTTAATATATCAAATTTCAAGGGCCATTCCTCAAACATGATAAACCATGTATGGCCAGACATTTGTAACTCAACTTTTTAAGGAGGTTGAATAAGATTTAAAGGCATGGTTTAGTGAGCCAAGATTTCAATGATAGTCATCTTTTTATTTGCATTGGAGTACCTCCTTGTCATACAGTATTAGGGTATCTAATGTACTGATTTATGAGATCATTGTAGTTTTAACCGAGTTATTGCTCATAAATGTCTGACTCTGATGACTCTGCCTGTTTACATTTACCATGTCTTGTATTTCAGATCCTGCTAAATTAACCTTTCCCCACACAAGTCTGCAGACCTTGGTACCGCCGTGACGAATGGCATCTTATGATAATCTCCTCACATTTGGATGGATATTTTGTAACGTTGTTTCGCAAAAAAACAAAATAATTTGTGTTGCTGACTATCATATAAAGATTTAAATGAGACATGCAAATGTATTTTACCTAGTCTATCTACCTAACGTTTTTTTTAGAACATCTGCATGCATTTGTCCATGAGTATGCAAGTGTCCTTTCTTACAGCAGCATATATCACTGTATAGATTGCATTTCCAGAAAATTCGACTGTGTTGCTATTCATGTTTGAGCCGCTAGATGACCAGCAAGAATAGCTTGCCAAGTGTCTAGGGTACAAGTGTGTGTGTGAGCTAACACTAGCTAGCAAAACATCACTCCGGATTTCGTATTTTTTTTTTGTATCAGTTAGGCCTAGAGGTTTACCAGTTAGATTAAGGCTGGCGCCACTTACCAAACATGCAAAAATATGAAAAGCTTGAGAAAATCGGAGAGGGTAAGTACAATAACTATTAAGGAAAAGTTGGATACCTTTCTGCTCCAAGCTAGCATTCCTTTGCTTGTAGATTCAAGTCGTTAGCCCATTGCCTACAATAGATGGGCAATGTCAAGTCATCGTTTGAAGATTAAACAAGGGAAATATCTTCTATTTTATGTCAATCTTCGCATTTAGTTGGGGATGTATAGGCCTACATGGCTGTTTTAAAGAGATGTGCAACTCTAGCTAGCATTAGGTACAGCCATTAGTTAGCCTTTCATTCATTAACGTTTCCCACTGCCTGTCTCACGCTATGCTTTATTTCCTCCAAGGTACTTATGGTACTGTCTTCAAGGCGAAAAACCGAGAAACCCACGAAATCGTGGCTTTGAAAAGGGTTAGATTAGACGACGATGACGAGGTATGTGTGAGTCATGTTGATGTTGTCAGCAGCAGTGTACTGTAGGCTGGTCATTTGTTTTTCACTTTTATTTTTTAGGGGGTGCCAAGTTCCGCCTTGAGAGAAATCTGTCTCCTGAAAGAACTTAAACATAAAAACATTGTCAGGTGAATACTTTGTTCAAACTGTACGATTGTATTTGTTATTTTAGACCCTTTATCTGCATTGACTGCTGGCTAATGCAAATGTAATCGCAAACGTGTCAGGTTGTCTAGTTACTGATCATCATTAAAGACACGTTGTTTTATTTACCCAGGCTACATGATGTTCTGCACAGTGACAAAAAGTTAACCTTGGTTTTTGAGTATTGCGATCAGGTAAGAAAACGGTGTCCCCTAGAAATTATTCATATTTGTTTGGAAAAAGTGTTGTCAAATGACGGGAAATGAAAACTCTTCACATTTCTAGGATCTTAAGAAATATTTCGACAGTTGCAACGGAGATTTAGATCCAGAAACCGTGAAGGTAATAATTAGTTTATCTTGACTCTACATCATATTATACATTCTGTATGAGTTTTTAAACGTGTTTCTCCTGTTTGTGCAGTCGTTTATGTACCAGCTGCTGAAGGGCCTTGCGTTCTGTCACAGTCGGAACGTTCTTCACAGAGATCTGAAGCCACAGAATCTCCTTATTAACAGAGTGAGTGTTCAAACATTGACGCCTAGTTAGGCTGTAGTGTCTGTTGTACACTGTAGTTGCAAAATCATTTAGTTTTAACCCAATGCACTTCACGAAGGAAGGGTTAATTCTATATATGATTTACATTGCAAATTATTGTACGATTTCCCTGCGAGTTCAATACCACCATATACTAGGCTATTAGTTAACTTTCTAGTTCCAAGGTCAAAGCCAAGATACTTTCAATTGACCTATTACTGTTGCTTGTATTGCCAGAATGGAGAGTTGAAGTTAGCTGACTTTGGTTTGGCTCGAGCCTTTGGGATTCCTGTGAGGTGTTACTCGGCTGAGGTAGGTTAATGTTATGTGATATATAAGGTCCTTGGTAACGCTATGTTTGTTGATATGTACCAGGGGCCAAACGGCAAATTGCCCTCATTCAGCTGAAGAACATTTAAGTGACCAGTTCAGATAAATAATCGACAACATTAACATACATAATGCTACATGATAATCAGTAGAACATACATCTGTATCTTAAGTTATGGTTTTATGAGATGTCGACATTGTACTGTTCTGTTTATAGGTGGTGACTCTGTGGTACAGGCCTCCCGATGTCCTCTTTGGTGCTAAACTCTATTCTACCTCAATCGACATGTGGTCAGCAGGGTGCATATTTGCAGGTTTGTTCAACTGTTATTATATTGGTTATTATGTCTGTGTCCCAACGTTGAATTATTTGTTGAACATGATTTGAAACATGATCCTGAACTCATTTTCTTGTGACTGTCCATACAGAGCTGGCAAATGCGGGCAGGCCATTATTCCCTGGGAATGATGTGGACGACCAATTGAAGCGCATCTTCAGATATCCTTTTGCCATTTGGTAATATTGAATTTGTAGCATTTTATGATTTAAGTAAGACGTGCACTCTTCATTGTACATGTCACTCTCCATTCTAAAATGGTTGCTTTATTTTGAGAATGTACAGTATAGAAGAATATATGTTGTGTTGTGGACTGGATTCTGTTTGTAGTTTTTCTTTAACCCTGTGGTACATTGTTGGGTACACCAACTGAGGAGCAGTGGCCAGCGATGACAAAACTACCAGATTACAAGGTAATCCATTAAAGTTTTTTTTATATATATATTGTGTGTTACACCAGAGGAGAAGACGATGAGTGGATTGTTAACTTGTGGAGATTTGTTTTTCCCCCATCTACCTCTAGCCGTATCCCATGTATCCTGCCACCACCTCACTGGTGAACGTGGTTCCAAAACTAAGTAGCACAGGACGAGATCTGCTGCAGGTAATTCCACCATTTTAATTTCCTATTTTAATGTTTGTAGTGCTGTGTGTCTGAGCATGTAAGAAACCTAAACTGTCTCTACAATGAACAGAGAAATCAATTTATTATTATCTAAAACTTGCAGACCTATCATATATGTTTTGGACACGTTTCTCCTGGGTTATATGTATTTCTGTGAGGTGTTTTGATGTTTTTTGTAATCTTAATTCAGAACCTGCTAAAGTGCAACCCGGTCCAGAGGATCTCTGCAGAAGAGGCCCTGCAGCACCAATACTTTGCTGATTTCTGCCCACCATAGACAACACCGTAGCAGGTGAATCTCCACCACCACCACCACAATCAAGCCTCCTGACCAACATATTTTCACTCAGACCCTTCCACCCTTTATATATTTTTTTCTTGCGTTGATTTCATCTTGTTGTGCCTCCTTGTTAACTTCTAGTGGCTTTTTTTTTTTTTTCTGGTTTGCAAGTCTGTCCGTTCTAGGTCTCGTCTAACCTGGTGATATCACAGACTTTTCATTATTGACTGCACTCATGTGACACATAATAGCATTTTGATTCTGTTGCGATTATGGAATTTATCGAGGGCCATCTTCAAGAACAAACATTGGTCTTTCAGTTTTAATATCTGGTACAATGGAATACATGCTCAGCATCAAATGTCTGGGTGGACTGTGAAATTAATAGAGATGTCTCTTTGATGCTCTGTTTCAAAAATGTAAACAGGCCATGTCTTAAATGGAAAACCTAAATGCATATAATACATTAGTGTGGTGTCACTTTAAGTGAGGTATTTATGCTTTACTTAAAGGCATAAACACCTTTTTTCTATTAACGGCATCCATTTTAGACTGAGGAATAGACAGACATTTGCATTTGTTACAAATATTTCAGCATAAATCCATCACTTTTCCACTTCTTTTGAAGAGCAGATTGTACAATGGTATGGGACAAAGCTATATTAGTTGCAGTTTTTGGCCAGCTTTTTTGTATGCATGATTTTTCAACTACCAGTCACACTGAGGTCACTTCTTGTTACCAAATTTCTCAGTCTCTTAATATGCAAGAATCAGGTTAACAAAAGTGAACCAATGTAAACTGTAGGCTTGATGAACAATGGACCATTGGTGAATCATTGCTATCTTCTATAATCGTAATTTTTTTTCTGGTTAAAATATGAAAAAATTAATGGTTGGCTACTGTATATCAGAAACGAGATCCGTAAGAAAATGAATATTTCATCGCGCCCTCTGTCCCTTTTGGTTTCTTAGTTTTCAAAACGCTTCCTTTTACATTGCAGAATCATCCCCCAGATTGTTCCCTTCATCATGGGTTGTCTTTGAAGTAGATAGATTAGAAGTTAATATTATATTTTTGTTCTACTGATGTAAGACAAAATAATTGAATGCATGTATTTATTAATAATTGAATGTCTGCTTAATTAAGCCTAGGTCTTTTTTTTTTTTTTTTTAATACAGCACAACCATTTGTTTTGGTACAGGAGATTTTGTTTCAATATTATGACACTTGCAGCTACAGCTTTTATACAACAACTTTTAGTATTCATGATGAAGGTTGTGTGTGTGTGTGTGTGTGTGTGAAAAATGTTAGGATTTTATTATAAAACTGTAGGGCAAATTGCTTTTATCATGCTTTAGTGCTGCCAGGCTGTTTCAGTACTGGTTGAAGACAAACCGCTCTAGAGTTACTCCACTTCAAGAAATGTCATTGGATTTTGAACAGTGAAGTTTGCACCTTCTTGTGTCCTCTCTCATTCACACAACGTAGGTTATGTACCATTAGACATGCGCCATCAGTGGTTTTGTTTTATTTTTTTTAAACCACTATGATTCAGTATTTAATAAAGTGGAAATAAACCAACCCGCCGATTTATTGTTATGTTTAGAATTGTACACTTTCTAATGGTTTCCAGGCAAAACTCATCACTGAACTAAGAATACATGGCCAAAGCTCTAACGGTATAACTATGTTGCTCTGTTCCTGGTCTTTTCTTTGTTTACACAAAAATGCTTCTTGTTTGTCATATTTGTAGAACACATAACCAAGTTGATCATAAATGTGTATATGAAACTTAAGGACATTACACACATTTAAGAGGGTAGGAGCTATTTAATGTCCACGTCAGTTTTAAATCACAAATCTACAATATACTGTAATGTACAGTACGTAGAGCCAGATGAAGCAAACCCAATTCCCCAAATTGTTTGTGCATGCAATCATAAAATATACAAAACAGAATACCTGTAAATACCACTCTTTTCTTCAAGCCACTTAAGGGATTTTCTTTTCTTTCTCTCTCTCTCCATTCAAAATGTCAGGGACATAAGTCACTCATCGCGCCCACACTGAATTAAGTATTGCACAATCCCAAGCCTTCCTCGAGGTTGTTGGTGCTTCTATTTTTCAAATGTCTAATATACTTTAATAGCACAGAGAGAATGGCTGCATTAACACTTTGTTTCATCTGGCTCCAAATTACATTTGGATACAATACAAAAAAATAAATAATGTTTCAACAGGTCTGATAATACAGTAGGTAGATATTGGTAATACACAATGGTCATGCAAGAAGGCAAATGACTGATGTGCTGCAGAGTGTTGTGGATCAAGCTCTTGATAATTCAATAATTCAAATCTAAAGGCTATATATATAGATATATATATTTATATGAAATGCTGTTGATCTATGGTTTCATAAATGTGCAATGAAATTTTATCACTACTGGAAAAAAGCACAAACATTTCAAGCCCTAAGTTAGCTGCTAGCTGTGATACATAGTTTGTTTGACTGGTAGTAAGGCAGGGATACGGGGAGAGAAGGACCCAGGGCCGCCATATTCACCCTATGTTCACAGTTTGTTGTCTATCATCCCAATAGACAGGTTTTTTATGAACCATTCTTACGCTAATGAAATGGGACGATATGACATAAAAAATCGTATGTCTGCAACGATATCGTATAGTATCACAATGTCACATTAAATTGGGGGCAATACCTTTAGTCATTTTCTGTATTCTAAACCAGTTAGATCATCATAATATATGGCACTTTAATATACACATGTCAAAACTTGTAGCCATCTCAACTAAGTTTGTTATACAGCTACCGGGCAGGTCATGAATAAAATTTGGGAATCCTAACTTAAAGAGTAGGATATATGCCAACTGGATTTGTTAACAGTAGTACCTTAATCCATTAATTTATTGCTCACAACACAACACCACCCATTAATTAAATGACCCTGAATAGTAAACCGATTTTTTTCTTTCCTTTGGATTAAGTCTCTGGATTGCGTTGGTGATCTGACGCAAAGTATGTTCTCGTATTCCTGATTAACACTTAAGTGCTTGTGTATTGGACACTCCAAACTAAAGCCTATAGGCATGTCGTTGTGGTAACAAGACGTGCCTGTCATTGGCTCCGAAAGTAATGGCTGATCTCCCAAGGTTTTGTGCTTCACAACAGTCATCTAAATAAGCAGACAACAGAGTAATAAAGCTACAGTGTTACTAACACCACCTGCCCTACTGGCATGATGGTAAGCCCCACAAGTAAAAAACAACAACAAAGAACACAACACAGGCTGTCTGTTCTCTGAACTGTAGTCTAAACAAATGATCACAGTTCAAATATGTGAGGTGTTACTGGCGTAGTTACAAGTTCAGAGCCATGGATTCGGGGAGTGAAAAGAAAAACAAACATGAATGTAAAGCGAGAAAGTAAACGGACAAACATGTAAGAAGAGAAGTTGTTGAACGTGAGGGAGATGGTTAAATGTATAGTTTATTATACTTGATGGTTTATACATCACAATTTGTCGTTTTCTTTTGCGGTTTCAATACATGATATTGTAATAACAATAGGATACAATGATGCAATAGTACAATGTCTCTCTGTTAGAAATTGACTTAAGATAAGATAGTCAGGGTTTTTTTTTCTTTCTTTTTTAGATCTTCTTGTCTCTACAAATTCTATTCAAGTGTCTGTCATGTAGGCCTAAGTCACTGGAAAGTGGAAGACACTCAGGGTCCACTCGGATATAAACACATTCAAGGACTATACGTGGAGGAGTTTAGGTTTACGGGTCGTTTGGTGAAAGGACTGTCCGCACCTTCTGGTGCAAGATCACAGAGGGGAGGGCGAAAAAAAACCCTGGAACAAAACGACCTCATGAGGAATCTAGAATTTCGTATGGCATTTCTGCGGGTATATACATATTCATGTGAAGTTAAGGAATGTTATCTACAAACTGCTGTGTCCTCCATGAATGTATAATAGAGAATAGATTACTATCACTGGGGCTTGTGCTGATTTATGAACTTATTTTGCCATCGGTAAGGACAAATGAGGAGTAATGCAAAATGTCAAAGAAAAGTCTAGTGGTTGATCTTCTAAACTGATCCATTTAACAGAATCCAGGGCCCACGTTGACAGCGGACTAAAGGTATTTCTTTTTCTCATGTCATTATGTCGTATATAGAAACACTATTCGAAAACTTGCAAATTATAATGTAAATGTTAAATATAAGCTATATCATATTATACAATCAATTCTCTCCTGTCTTCCTCTCTCTCTCTGTGTGAACCTTGATGAGAAACAAAGTTTCTCAACAAAGATATCCATTAAAACACTTTCACCAGATCCACGGGAAAACATGTTTATATTGCACATTCGACCATTAACGTCTCATATTTTTGTCCTCGGAATTAACGTCAGTCTACCTGACGCTTTCAAGCTACGTTCAAGAGGTCTAGGTTACTGTGTGTGTACATTCTTCCATTTAAAGAGACGAAAGCTTAGTAGTAGCAAAGGCAAAGTGACAAACAGCAGTGCGATAAGCTACTGATGTGTGTTTTGACTCGGGGTCACGTGTCAAGACCGTGTCGTTATCCTGATAACGAGC
This sequence comes from Brosme brosme, assembly GCA_900302425.1. Taxonomy (NCBI): domain Eukaryota; kingdom Metazoa; phylum Chordata; class Actinopteri; order Gadiformes; family Lotidae; genus Brosme; species Brosme brosme. The sequence continues at coordinate 19,665 of OMKX01000011.1, forward strand.
GGTCGACCATTCCAAACGTCGGACAATAAATCACAAAAAATCGTTTTCTTTGACTTTAACTAGGTGACAGGTCAAACGGATAATGAGTCACTCAAGGCTGTGGGGCCTGGAGGGTGCATCGCTGTTCATACTTGAAATGTATGCTACTCCTACCGGTCCACATCTATTCCTTCGATTCGTAGGCCACAGAACTCTCACAGCGCGTGACGATATGTAACTTATTATATTACCTCTGTTCACAATCCCTTCCATGTACAATCACCTGACTCGGTCAGAAATACCTCTTGGATAAAAAAAAACCCTTAACCATAAAGAGCATGAATGAACAAAAGCGAGCAAGTGAACTATATCACAGATAAATACCATGAACGTGTTAAATGATATGAAATAAAAAGTGAACGCCTCGGCATGGCAGTTAAACCTGAGTTTGTTGTTTTGGAAGTGGTTTTTTTTTTTTGGTTTTTTTTTGTAACTGATGATAGTATTCTATTTCTATTCAGGCATTGATAAAGTCTACTACACTGTCGAGTATACGCTCAATGTTTTTTCCTTTTGATTCCTTCACTTTTACTTTTACATAAATTATTTCACAGTTTGTAGCCGATCCTCGATTGTCCCCCCCCACACACACACACACCTCCCCGGCCCAGGTTTGCTTCTCCTTCAACGGGTCAACAAGCAAACTCCTCAAAGTTGCCTAGAGTCGGGTGACGAGGTAACATGTTCGGCGTGAATCCGAGACTGTCCGAGTGACTCCGGAGGGTGTCACAGGTGCTCTGTGGGAGAGAAAGAAGAAGAGGCGGGAAAGGGAAGGAGGAGGGGAGACGAGGTCATCCGTATTAAGGAAGAGAGGGTGGTGAAGGGGATAATAAATTGGACAAAAATAGGGGCAGAAAGGAAGAAACAAGGAGATTGAAAAGTAGTAGAGAATGGATTTGATAATGACGAGGAACGAATGGCCATGCGTGGTTATCGGTGCAGAAAAACAAACAAAGAAAATAGAGAAAATGGGCATTGACATTGTAGTGGACGCAAGGTCACATCACATATATCATGGTGTTGCGGACGATGAACGACAGAGAAATGCATCCGATAGTCAAACGATACAGGGATAAGAAAGCAACCACAGAACAAATAGTGCCCAATCAAAATTGAATGTAAAGAACAAGAGGGGGAACATACAAAGAGATGAGTGGACAGAGGGGAAAGGAGAAGAAAGAACAACACATTTAGTCCTGTGCTTCAGTCGTACCCGCACGAATATGTCTAGCAGTGATGAAAGCTGAATCATTCTGCATGTCGTGTGTATCTGGGCAAATGGCTTTTGCTCAGATGTCGCTGATACATGGAGAGAAGTGATGCAATCATTTGTAGCAATAGTTGAATTGCTATTCCCGGCAGGAAAAAAAATAATATTATTGAATGTAAAATCATTGCATGCAGATGTACACATAACATCACAAAGTAATGCATCTAGTGATGTTATTGGGCCCAGCTTCTAAAGCAATGCCCCTTAAACGGCCCCACGGTGCTGCAGGAAAACAGATCTGGGCTTGTGTAGCATTGTTTTTGTTGGACAGATATGTATTTGTTTTTCACTGAAGCACTGCTCTTATCCCTACAGGGGGCAGGGGGGAGAAAACAAATTCATTATTGAAATTCGTGGCCGGTTTTTGTGTCATGGCGAAGTTTAACTCCCTGCACAATTTGATCATGCAACCAAGTCATCTTCAGCCGAAGATTCCAATGATCAAAAAGCACACACTGTAATGAAACTAACCTTTCCCTGGTCGATAAGAGGCAACAGGGTTTCAGATCAGCGAGCATTGTGTGAAAGATGCTATTTAATCCCACTTTCAACTGAAAGGCCGCGGCCTACGGAACACCAAATCCACCGACCCAAATCGGATAAGGTATGTGTGACGATGGTGTCCTGTGTTGGATGAACCATACGGGACATTCCCCACAATGTCCGAAAGAGAGAGGAGAGGGACAGCGTTGGAGGGAGGCTCTAATATTAATGGGGTTTGCTACCTGGGGGCATGATTAGGCGTGACACCAGGGCTGGTTGGGTTGTCTGGAAACTCCTGGAATAGACATGATGAAAAGAAAGATGGGTGAGGGTGGCTGGAATGGAAATAATAAACACAATGCAATGCTAACAGTCTCGGGGGAGGGGGCGGGGCCTATCAGGGGCTTCAAGTTGAGAGAGTTGAGGGATGTCAAATGTTAGAGAATGAAATGTGTTTTTTTGTGTCTTTTTGGCTTTAACTGAGAGCGTACAGCAAAAACACACCCGAGCAAAACATTGTTGATGAGCACTGAGGAGAAGGAAAGTCAAACATCTGGAAATGATGATATGCCGTATGTTCAGAGTTAGGTTGTTTGAGTGGAGTTATGAGCGAATCAGTTGGAAGCGGTTTCTTCGTTATGAGAGTAAGAGGTGGATAAGATGAATCAGAGTAAGCAAGTGTTTTTATGACATGAATGGAGGGAAATGCAGAAAGGAAAACTAAATACACTATGTGTCTTAGATTTGTTTTCCTACCATGGCTTGCGTTATGCACTGATTGATCTCAACCAAACCAGATATCTTGGAATCATTCCTCTTATACATCTTTACTCAGACAAGGAAGAATACACACATCTTTTTTCTGCTCTGTTGAACTTTATCTAATAAACAAAGGCAACCACGCATGCAAGTACAGTATGCTGCACTTATTCAGAGACAAACCTAAGTCTTCTTCAAAGACTTGTAAAGCAAATTGAGGTCGATTTTTTTTCATGAGGAACACTTGGGCTTGTCTCACAAAGAGCAGAGTTCTTTGCACAGGGGAGTTTTGGAAACAAACAGGTAGATGAACTCAGGAGCACAATTTTTGGGTGCACTGAGCATATTACACTTCACTACATTTGATTAATGACCAAAAAGGGGGTGCAGAACGTCCATATACATTGTTGGATAAGATAAAAAAAAAAACAGTGTATCTCTACATTGGTGGATAAATAAACCACAAGAAGATCTTCTTGAAAGAAAAATCTAGTTAGTGTTTATTGATTTAAAGACAAAAATATCCAACCGTTCGGATGGATATGTTTTATTCTTTAGACATCATGGTCAAATTGTATTTGGAATAATTTCAAATACATTTGAACAGAAAGTGATGGTGGCAGTGAAAAGTCACAAATAAGTTGGGCATCGTTTAAAAAATACATACTTCATCTTTTACACAAGACACTTATGGTTCCTGGGTTTATCTGACATGGTGTCACTGATCAGCAGCATGAAAAGCAGTTCTGAGATAAGAAAAAAATATTACCAGATTGTCGCTCTGGCAACGCCGTGGCCGCTTCTTGCGAATGAAGTAACCAAGAACCTTATCCTTGAACACCTTAAGATGAAAGCAAGCAGATCAGCATCATTTACTTATATAGCAATCAACGGCACTCATCATACATGAAAAACAGTACACAGATATTTAAGGGCTTGGCTCTGCCAATTGCTTCAATAGCAATGTACAAAAGTGCAAAAAGAATCGATAGCTGAAGAATATAGTTATATAGCATTTCTCCCTAAAATGACAAAAATGTAAAATTAATTTAGTGGAGGGGTAAACTGTTTACCTCGTATAAGTAGTCGAATATTTCCAATATTGTCAAAACGCTGGCTCCAATAAACAGCCCCATTTGTCCTCCGATGTCACCTAGGAACACATATGGAGATGCACATTTGGTAACTTGACTTCCACTAGCAATGTGTTCCCGCGTGAGTGGTTATGTATATGCTGACGAAATCAGAGAATTTAAACCCTGACTTTCTGCCAGGGTTAACTCAAGTGCATCACATTGTGGAGATGGATTTAGGACCCATTTCTTTCCCCATTCCAACGCTGTAAGTACATTGGTCCTAAGTGGTAGCACGCAGAGTCCCCGATTTGAGAAAAGGCAGTAAAAGCCTGAGGAAGGTTTTCTAGATTTGGATCAATGCATTTGTTCTTTCCAACATCTATCATAAAGTAAGCTTTGTGAATCTCACCGAGAAGCCCCGCGATTTCATACGCTTTCTTCTGCTCGATCTTCTCATAGTTCAGAGCTTCAAAGAAGATGTCCAGCACTAATAAGTTTTCTCTGGGGAGAAGGAAGACAAAAGCTGCTCTCAGAATACCGTTTTACTGGCAAGTAAAGAATTACAATTTAAGTTAAATAATTACAAAAAAATTCAGGTTGAATCGCCTCTCATTTGTTCTGGCATTGAAGGTGAACGATGGAGACCAACATCATGCTATGCTAACACGATCCAATCAAATCAAAACAAAACAAACAAAAAAGCAATTCACAAGGTCATCATCTCAGGGACTGATAGCTAACGGGCAAATACTTACCCGATGTATTGCTCAGTTTTGTTGAATTTCTTAGCCAGATACTTAGCAGACGCCTTACTGGGGATCTTTACCATGGAGAGCTCCTTGCCATAGCGGGTCATGTTGCAGGGTGTCTCACAGACACAGTAATCGTTGTCTTTCTCTACCAGAAAGTCTGTGGATGTGGATCAAATCATTCAATTGACTTAGCACAAGTCCAGTAGTACTATAATGCACACTGTATGCAAGCTTCAGAGGTTAACAAAAACAAAAAACAAACCCCCCCAAAAAAACACTGACAACAAACACATTAAAACGAAGAACAGAAAACTATTTGCTGCCATCGTTCACTTTCCATGATCAAAAATAATGAACAAATCCAATATCAAGGAAACGGAAAGAGGAAAAAGATCCGTGCTGTTGATTATCTCTGAATGAACCATGAACAGAACACAATGTTTTAATGGGATTTAAAAGATACCAATGTTTCTCAGCACAGACTGACTGATAACCCCTAATTCGAGTGGATACAAAAAAACTATTATCCAGGGTTTAATTTATGTGTCATGTTGTCCCGTGGCTAAGAACTGCCTGGATGACTGGGCTATCTGACACGCAGGGAAACTCATGCAGTAAAACAATCCCTGAAAAAGAATGCCTGTGTTTCGCAAGTGAAAAAAAACCTAATAATCTTCTCTGTTTGCAGTCCTTCGGTTTTGGCTCACCTAACGCTGGGTCAGCACAGTCTTTGTACTGCTCAGGTGTGCAAACAGTTGAGGTACCTGTTCAACAACGCACAGAGGGGAAAGAAACGCATCATTACTCTGCTTGCACCGATAACAACAACAGAACTGTACCCTCTCTCTTTTGGATAGCTACATGATCATGACAGGAGCCATTAACAACACAGTTCCAATTGCAAACAAACTCAATGCTTTTGTTGGGGGGGGAGGGCGGCGAGTCAGCCAATCGGGCCTACCGGGCATGTGCACCATCCTGCAGTTGCAGTTCTCCACCAGGTAGCGCGTCTCACAGTCTATGCGGCATGCGGTGATGCTGTACGTGGAGAAAAACTCTGAATCTATGGGGGTAGACTTGCAGTCGCCCCAAGGCGGTGGCAGGTACTGCAGCTAGAAGAGGGAAAAATAAGGGTGTATTTTATCCCCCTCGGGGTGTCGGTCAGACAGACCAGTACAACAACACATCAACACACCAGTCAAGCCCAGTGAACAACACTCGAGGACAAAAAAATGAATAATTGTTACCAAAACAGGACCGCAGGCAGCAACGAAACCATACCGACAATAAAATACAATAAAATACAATACAAAACAACAACAACAACTTGTTATAGTGTTTGTGGACAGTGCTGACACAAGATGCCCGATCAGGTTTAAAGAGACAGTGGGTGAACAGGGAAGGGGGCCATATGTTGCAGCAGGCACCATGCACAGCGGGTTAGGATACATTACTGATGCAGGCCTTGTCCTATTGTGGGGGAAGCAGACGGCAGAGTATCATGGAGGAATGGAAACAGGCCTAATACTATCGACTCGTAGGAAGGAAAATATGGACTCTCAGAAGGAACACCGCGATCGATGGACAAAGAAAATGAATCGGCAATGGTGCTCTGTAGCCACAGTCTATGCTTGTATTGAATGCAATACTTTTACTTTATAAGTGTTACTTCTATCAAAAGCTTACACGTTAATAATATGGATGGTATGATGGTATGGTTATTAGGCATAGGGTTAGGCTTCAGCATATGTCTCGTGTTTAGAACTTTGATGTTAAAATCCGGTTACAGGTCATTATATTTAAATGTGTGTCTTGGAATTTGAAATGGATCCTCTTATTAAGAACCTTTCTTTATTTCCCATAGCGACCATTCTTTGATAGATGATATCTCTCCTAAAACCAGACTTTCCCATCCTGATCCCTGGCATATAGTTCAGTTCTGTTTTTGAAAAGCCTTGCTTAGTTTGCGGTAACACATGCATATGTTTAAATCAGATTTGACACTTCTTCAATATCTCAAGGTTATTTACACAAACATCTGACGGTGGCCTCTTATCGGAGTCAGAGTCCTGCGCGGAGAAAACCCTGGCATAATAAATTAAAGTGCTATAACCTCACACTGCAGTTCCCCCTAAAGCGTAATCCTCTCCGCCAGTCCGTCCAGATTAAGCTGTGCCACCTAATAAGGACATTTACTCAATAGTAGGTGGCCCACAGAGTCTTAATTCTGTAAGGTGGAGGATTTAAACTTGCAAACATAATTAAGCTCTTATTGAAATTCCGCTGGCAGCCAACGGTCTCATAGCCAGAGA
>OMKX01000015.1:2191-31206 GCA_900302425.1 Brosme brosme
GATGATTCGATTTGGAACAACACTGACATCTGAAAATTAGCGCACTTAGTGAGTGCGGATAGTACTACGTACTGTACTACGTTTAAGTGTACTCATGGAAGTATGGATATTGGAACACAGGGCCTGTCTCGGACGCAGACATCAAAATCAACTGCCTGTTCAGAAGGAGATCCACACACCTACACACCATGGCGTTTTATATAATTGGTGTGCGTTCTCTAATACATCCATGTTTGGGAGAAGTAAATTGTTTAGGTTGTTTCCATGTTCGATAACTAAAAGTAGGCTATCACTCTTTTGGAGGAAGTTAATATCCAAAACGAAACCTTTGCGACGCAACTTTCAACAGGCATTATCAAAAGCAACCTAATATTCAAGAACCGCAGTACAAGTTAAGACTGCTATTGATAAGAATGATCAATACATATAAAAGATAGTGATAATTATAGGTCTATGAATGTAGTTTACCACTATGGATGCAATAAGAAGACTGTGTTAAGAAACATAATTAGCCACCTCTGTCATGTCCTACAACTTGTACAGTGACCATGGTGACTATGACAAAGATACCCGATTGTGATTGGTTAAACTGATTTATTCGTAGGCTCGGTCTGACAAAAATCCGCCTTTGTGCGATTAAAATGTGTGTTGCTTGTCCGCAAAAACGGATATACCTACTGGCACCTTACACAATATACAGGCCAGTACAGGCCACCATAGTCGGAGAGGGATGGGTGAGGGTGGGGGATTCAGTTGGTTGCAATCTGCAACCTCACCGCTAGTTGCTACTAAATGCCACACTAAAACAAAGCCTTAAAAAAATAAAAGGAATCAAACAAGTATTTCCTGTGGCTTGTATTTGTAGCATTGACTGAAATCTTAAAATCAGTTGAATGAGACCACACAACAGTTTTGAAATCAAGTATTTATTTAATTTGTATTTGAATGCACAAGGTCCCTTCTCTTTTCTTTTTTATTTCATAACAATAAACTAAAATAATCACCCAAACATACCCAAATTCCCACACAGTTTCACTCACACACATCCTTTCACTTGTTGCTTACTTCTTTCACATTAATTCCAGATATATATGAAAATAAAATACAAAATAAACTCCAGAAGGGTAAAAAATGCTACATGTTATCTACAGTTAGAATGGTACAATAATGGAATCAGCTATTTATGGCATTGAGTACATGAAGTAGTTAGCGTGTAGGCTATTTAGCTTTCGATCAGTTTTGTATCGCCAAAGAACACCTTCACTGGTTTTTATAAGTGGATAATAAGAGTAAAGCTGGCCAAGGCAAAGGTCAAGAGGAAATGTGACTAATTCATTCATCTTTATGATCATTGAGTAAAAATACCAACTATTTGCTGCCGCTTATAGCTTAGGAAATGCAGGTGCTTGGTTTTCAGATTATTATAACATTTCTACCATTGTGTTTTTTTGGGCTGTTCATCAGACAAAGAAAGCTAACTTGTGATGGCCATTATTTATGAATTTTCAAAGCATGATTAATCAGAAAAATCATCAATCACAGATTCATTCTCAATTCAATGAATTCTTGGTTACAGCCCCAAATCAGAACAATGTCCAGTTGTAAAAGATGTAGGCACATAAGAATGAACCAAACAAGCTTTGAAACAAGTGACAAAGTTTGTGAGATTTCAAAATAAACCACTAGGCCTACTCATGAATATGACATGTAGTACAGCTCTAATGACACGCTTGTTCATTAATCACTGAGTAACAAAACAGAGGATTAAATTAAAGCCCAAAGAACTAGGAGTGCCCCTTTCAGTTCATATTTGCAATGTGCCCAACAAAGAAATATAATCATATTGTTGTAACAGAAGCACACAGAGCTTGCCTGAAGCAGGGCTGGATTTTTACGCTCCCTATGTATTATCTATTTTGTAGATGGAAATCCGAAAATATTATTTTGTGTCTGTCCCGAAACAGCGGTTTGCTTTGGGAATAAGTCATTATCGCAAAATAATTAATCAGTCAATCTGTCACTATGATGCGGTTGGTCGGAACTACATAGTTAAACAAAATACTAACACTGAGACAGTAATACATTATTCCATCATTGATAAAATTAGGGGATATGCATGTATCAATTAGGCTACTACACCATGCAATGATTACTTAAAATAAGGCATGTTGGTTCTTTACTGTGCCTTAATTGTCATAAAGCTGTTGAGGATAGACAATTTTAGCGAAAGGAAGCTACAAAAAGATCAGTGTAAAAATAAAAGTAATAAAATGTATATATTTAACAACCTTTTGTTGTTAATGCTAAATGTAGTTTCAATTTGATACCATTACCCATTAACCCCAAGTTCTTTACCAATACTTAAAAATACATCTTCAAAAGCATTACAAAACAGGATATGGATTGTTAGAGATTATCTCAATTCATTAACTATTATAAAATGTCTGCTCATTAGCATCTGATGCTTTAGCCTGTGTTGTGTTAGGCTATGTGATATAAGCTTGGTATGGATGCAGTTACATTAGCATGTTACATTAGCATGCCAGCAACCCTAATTGTTGCTGGCATTCTGCTAGCATGGCGATAATTATTATATCTGGTTAATGTATAAAATGTTTATGTGTAGAATTAGTTATCCACAAGCAAAAAACTAAACTGAAAAGATGTTGCATGGCACACACAATTACCTCATTTTTGAGTCTGTTAAATATTAAGTAACAGGCTATGGTAATATGACGAAATGTCACGATACCAAATTAATGACAAATATGTGTCACCCTCGGGGGTGGCCCAAGAGAGGTTTCCATTCCAGTTTCCGTATGCAAACAAACAAGTAAATTTACACAAAGTAAATGGTACACATCCCTGAGGGAATTCTGATGGATGAGGTGGGAATGCCAAAGTTTTTCCTCAATAAAGCGCTTTTCCACCCTCGATGGCAGCTCTGAACGTTTTCACGTTTACATCCCGACCGGTTCACACACACTTTCACACACCAACAGGGCTGTCGACCGTGCAGGACCACAACCAGTTCATCGGCAGCACTTAGCGCTTACGGTGCCTTGCTCATTGGGGCACCTCAACTAGAAGGAAACCCAGGGATCGAACCTCAAGTCCGGTTGCCAGGAAACCCGCTCTACCACCGGAGCCAGCTTGCCGGTGGTCAGTGTCTCGGCGGCGTTCCGATGTCCGCCGTGATGTTGACGTAGAGCGGCTGCCTCTCCACGGACAGAATCTTGTAGGAGCAGCTGTTCAGACCATCCTTCCGCCACACCTGGGGCGTTCGTCCCAGCAACCGCATCCTGAAACAACAGGGAGGGATGAGGTAAGGTAACTTTAGACTGGAGGAATTGATATTGCTTGTGGCCTCGCCGGCATCTACAGTGGTGTGCTTCCCCTGTACCAGTTAGAAAAGTACCCACTAGAGTGGGGCGATATCTTGCCGGCGGTACATAGAAACAAGTCGCAGACTGTTGAACAGGATTGAGAGACATTCCCTTTCCATCTCGTCTGTTCAGAAATGTCTCTTAACACAGCTGTTTCTGGCAGAATCTTCACCTAGCACTATGTCAATATTAGCGCTAGGCCCAGTCAAAGTCGAGGACAAGGCAACAAAAGTATTTTTGTTGCCTTGTATAAAAGCTTTATATCAGTGGCATTGATGCCACTGATATAATGACAATATAATAGCATAAACAACCTTTACGAAGAGCAATTCACTTTTACTTCTTAAGAATATTCAGACATTGGAATTGGAATGTCAAATGTTTTTTTAATATTTCTTGCCAGAAAGTCTCTGAATCTTTCTGGCAGAGAGGACAGAAGCAGTGCTAATGGCTAAAATGTTGGTGACATTCATCTTCAAAGTCCTTATACATCCAGTACGTAACATATACATTTGAGAAAAACAGAAAAGTCGGTTAAGACGCAAATATGCAGAATTTTCCAATAAGAATCGCGGCAGTGAAAAAGACAGATGGATTCAACACTCTTCCTCGTATAGCCATAGTGAAGAGGCTCCTCCTTTCACCAAGTACCTGGTGTTCTATGTCTGTGTCCTATGTCGATGGTCGCTGAAACAAGCACTTCCCTTTGAGGGTGACAACACGTACCAATCATTGAGCCGATGCTACGACCATAGACACAAACGCACGCACACACAGACCAGACACACAAAGTTGATGGAAAGATGGCAGAGGGAACTGAACAGTTTTTGTTTCCAGGTGACCTTGCTTCGCTTATGACAGAAATTTGAGCTTGAACTTTTTAATCCTGTGAACATCTGTCAATCTGGCATGGCATGGTTCAATCTGGCGTGTGGTGTGAGTTGAGATCTCAGGTTATTGTTTAATAAACTGTGTAATAAACCATTGAACTGATTTTTTTTACCTGCGTATCTGTATGACTGACATGTATATTTATCACTGAGATGCATTGAATAAGCATGAAAAAAAGTAGCTTCTGATGTAGTAAACTACTTTTGCCACGGTTTTGTAGCTTAGCTTGCTGCATTTCTCTGGGGGGTAGCTTCCGTGTAGTGAAGCCTCATTTAACGTAGAGTAACTGGTAGCTTAGCTCACTACACTTTCCAAGTAGCTTGCCGAACACTGTGTAGAGGATTACATTATAATGGAGTTACACTTTCTAATCCAAGTGCAAAATTAGTGTAGCGAATGGCAGTTTCGCAGATGAGGGGGATTATTATAAATGGGTCTGCATTCTCAAATACATCCATGTTTTTGAGACGTACGTTTTTTAGGTTGATTCGTTGTTTCTATAGCTAAAAGTAGGTCACTTTTTGAGAAAGTTGGTATTCAAAACGAAAAGATACAACTGCACACAGTCATGTAATCAAAAGCAACATGTATTCATGTGGCGCAGGGCAAGTAAACATTGGCCTGTAGCGCCGACTGCTATCGATATGAATGATCAATACAGGTAACAGATAGTGGTGATTAAAGGTCTATGAATGTAGTTCAGCACTATGGATGCAATAAGAGGACTGTGTGTTGAGAAACGCAAAAAGAAACGTAAATAGTAAATAGTTAGCTCCACCATGTCGTACAACATGTACAGTGTCAATGGTGACTATGACAAAGATACCCGATTGGGATTGGATTTATTTGCAGGCTAGAGCCGTAAAAGAAAAAAAAAAAAAAATCAACCTTTGTGCGATTCAAATTAATGTTGCTTTTTCGCAAAACGGACATTGCGTCGTATGTGTCCAGTTTGGCTCCATGATTTTTTTTATTCTTATATTGACGTCAATGTTGAAGGACCTTTATGTAAACAAACACGCATGTTAACACATTGGCAATATGGAGGTCATGTCCATACATCATACAATAAGTCGATAACGTAATTATCCTAACAGGCCTACACAGGAACGCAGCGTTAGTATCCTAAAGCATGACCTTTGACCCTCTGATAACCCGAAAGGACCTCTTCAAGGTTGCACCTACCGGTCGTTGTTGACCTTGTTGCCGCTGTCCCGCTTGTGAAACACCATGGTGTAGCGCGCCACCTCGGGGGGCGGACGCACAATCTTCATGCCCTGCAGCTCCACCCTGACACACACAGACACACACACACATTAACAATACAAATACTATATGAACATTATAACAATAATAACAATACTAATTGTAATATGACCCACTTTCGCCCATTGTAACAATAAACAGTTATGCTCAATACTAAATACTAAATCTGATAACACTACTAGTACCACTAGATTTTAATCCATTGGGGACATTTGGAAACTTGAGACTTCTCTGGTTTGACTGCTTTTTAGTTTGGCTATTGTCTAGGGAAATGTTGACCAAACGATGGCTCTATAGAGAGGAGTTTTGCTGCCCGACTGTCTCCTGGGCGGGTATACACTGCTAGACACACAGTTCTCACACCGCTTATTAAGTCTTTAGTTCCCCGTGTCACATCGCTGTAATTCAGAGTAATATCTGTTGAATATCAAATATCTTTCCAACTTAAAAAAAACAAAAAACAAATCACAATTGAATTCCCCCACATAACATTATCTACAGCTGTTTGGATGGTCGACTCATCTAATGGTAAGTTACCGCTTTACTTCACGTCGTGAAAGTACGTCTTTTGTTAATGTTTTGATTGAGTGACCACTAGGGGCAGACCTTTAACCAAGCTATGAAAAAAGTGGAATGTGAAAAGCATGTATTAGTACTGAAACATTTCGAAGAACACCCTCACAGGATGGATGTGGCAATGGAATAAAAAAATCTCCACAACGTATCGGTGACGTAACCAAGGAATAGGGTGGTAATAGGTGCAGTATTCATGAGGTTGTGTCGTTCTGACCTGATGCGGAGGTCGTCGTCCTCCCCTCCCCAGCCCCAGTAGGTGTTTGGGAAACCGTTCACTCGTTTGAACTGCTCTTTGGTCAGCGCCGTCACTCCTCCGAAGTAGCCTTTGTAGCGCAATCTAGAAACAAGTAAAAATATATTCAAATGAAACGGGAACAAAACATTTTCCAAACGCTAGCTGTCACGCAGATATCATTTAGATCCATATGGCATATCGCCTACACAAACCATGTCTGTTAAAGCGATGCACCCAGCCTACTCCGCCTATTTTCGCGCCTATTTCAGCACTAATTAAATACAGGTAAACAGACACAGTAACATAGGCCTATCAGTAACGATGGGAGCTATTAGTCAGGTGATGTTGCTGAATCAAGCAGTTGAGAACTCAACTCTGCCCGTATGGCCATGTGTTTCCAACACAACACACACACTTATTATTTTTTTTATAGCCTATCGCAACAATGACATTAATCATTTTAATTACATAATTACATGAAAGATCTATTAACGAATCACGCAGTTGAGAACTCCATTCTGCACTGATGGCCATGTGTGTCTGACACAAGAACACATGCTATTAGTTAGGGCGGCAGTGACTCAGGGGGTAGAGCGGGGTTGGCTTGTAACCGGAAGGTTGCTAGTTCGATCCCCGGCCCCCACCTAGCTGAGTGTCGAGGTGTCCCTGAGCGAGACACCTAACCCTAACTGCTACCGATGAGCTGGCTGTCGCCTTGAATGGTTATCTCCGCCGTTGGTGTGTGCATTATTACCATTTACATAAAGGCCACACGCACATAAACCAATTGTTTTGCCCCAGGGCAATGAGGAAGAAACGGTCATGTAAATATGTAAAGTAATGTAATAGTAATGTAAATATGTAAATGCTGGTTAGTTTCAAGAAAGACATTTTGTGGTAGCTCCAGTGTGACTAGCCTCACTGTGACAAGCACCCAGACACGTACTTGTAGCCCGTAGCATTGCGGCCCACCACCAGGTGTTTGGGCTGGCTGTCGCACATGTATAGATTGTGGTCATTCTCGGGAACCAAGTCCACGTCGTGGAAGATGAAGCAGTCCCAGTCGTGGTCCTTCAGAGCCTCAAGGAAACCCACGTTGAGCAATTTGGCACGGTTGAACGTCGCGTCGCCTGCCTTCAATGACATGCAAACAAACAAACAATAAATACACCGTATTACATTTTACCACAAGCCCAGTGTCTTGGACGCTGGGATAGAGCCTTTGCATAAATTATCCTTGCACCTAGAGATAGCAGCCTTCCTCTCTCCAATTGAAAGGTGTTATATTAGTGAGCATTCGCATTGCCACTGTAGCCACCAAGTCTGTTATGAGGCCACGCCAATCTCCTCTCTATAGTGTGTAGATTCCTTTGGTTGTCTTGCATCCTTGCAGACTTGTCCCCTTCCGCCATCAGTGTATTGCAAATTCTCTTGGCCTCTCCTGCCATGGCTCTTCCCGATGGTACCTCCCCTTACCTTTGTTGTTACTGCCCACAATGGGAAAGTTTCCCGATAGGAATCTCCCATTGTCTCATGGAAGATGCTTGGTGAATGCTCCCAGTGGGTATTCCCATGATCGTACTCCGTATTTAGTTACGCATGTCGGTCTATAGGTTAATTTGCATATACACGTTGCATATACACGGCTTCGCTAGCTAGCAGTCTGAGGTAAAAAAGGAAGCGCGCTAAACGAAGCTCGGTGTGGGACCATGCCCTCCAGAAAGGCAACGAAGACAAATGTAAATTGTGTGATGCTGCTCTTCAGTTTAGTAGTAGTACTAGCAATATGCTGTACCACATTAAGAACAAGCACCCGGGTGCCACGTCCGAGGATGGCTCGCAGCCAAAGTTAAACTCGTTAAATTTAAATTCATATTTAATCGTACTATATATGAATATAAAAACGACTAATTGAAATCATTTTTCTATTCATATTTAAATCATATTATAATTTTTTTATGTAAAACATGTTATTTTTTTCTTTTAATTCGCCACGTTGATCATACAAAACAACTCAATGAAATCGGTTGGGAAATGAAATTTCTCCAACTTGTATTTATTTACAGTCCATTCTTTGCCACTCAAATAGGGCGGCAATGCGGCGTCTATCTATATATGTCTGTTTATATAAGGTCTAACACTGTACCTGTTGGTTGAAATCACTTCCTGTCTGAAAAGGTACTAACCCTGTACCTGTTGGATGACATTAATTCCTGTCTGAAAGAGTTCTGATCATGTACCTTTGGTACACTTCCCGTCTGAAAGGAAGACAGAAGAAGTCTAATCTCTGTGGTCTGTGGGATGATGTCACTTCCTGTCTGTACCTGTTGGATGACGTAGATGGCGTAGTGGAGCTGCTGACTCTGCAGAAAGGGGTGCAGGTGATGCAGGAGGTAGAGGAGGTGCTTCTCGCGGCTGCGCTGAGGGACGAGGATGGCCACACTTTGTCTTGCTGTGCATTCTGGGGGCTGGTACTGACCCTCGGCCACCACGATGTTCTCATTTGCAACTTCCTTCAGTGTCAGCGAAGGCTCGAAGGACAGCTTCAGGGCGCCATCTTGGAGGGGCAAAAGAAAAGTCTGTTATCAGGTTGAACAAGTGAGTTAGGTTGAACAACCCTTCTCTTTTTGTCAACAGGATTTGGGCCCAATTCCCTCAGCGGCCATCTTGGTTCTGAACGCTAGCTGGGTGGGGGAATTTAATGCACAATTCCCCCACTCAGGTAGCATTCAGTACCAAGAAGGCCACTACGTGAAAAAGGCCCATAGGATACAGAATATATATCGAAGTGCAGTATCACAATGTGTGATTATGAAATACACACAAACAAAAACGTTTATATATCCACAAAAGATTTGTATATATAATAGTTGGTTTGAGTGTATTTATTTGTGTATCTTATTTCTGAACCAATTAAACATTAGAAAACATATTTGTATGTGGAAGCTTACCTGGCAACACAAATGTCAGATTTCTGAAATACACACTTACATATGTTTGCTCTCGCCTGCCCACTTTACATCCTTAAACATAATACAGTACATGGATGACAATGTACAATACACTATGGGTTAGAATCTTTCGGTAACAATTTTTGGCTGTGCGAATTGATTCTGAATCATAGAAGATAACAATCTCGATTCTTACGTGAATATATTTTGTCCTCCACTCATACAATACATAGTACTCGCCGCAGTGACAGTAATACAGTCCCACAAGCTGAAAAATGTCCTTTTAGAAACACAACCTGTTTCATAAGCCTGCATACCTGTCCACACCTCTGCTCAGTCAGGAGACCTAAGAGTGCTGTATGACGTCCCAGTGTGTGATTTAAAAACACACTGTTCAGTGTGTGATTTAAAAACATACCACTAACAGTATGACATTCTAACAGAAACTTTTTTCATGTAATAATTTCATTATTGCATGAAATTATTATCTATCCTTCGATTTCTTCATGCTGATTTATTGGGTGGAGTCTATTTCACCTCCTGGCTACGTAGCCAAGCAGGTAACCTATTACTGTACACTCACTTGTCCAACATTTACATTTACATTTACATTTACATTTAGGGCATTTAGCAGACGCTTTTATCCAAAGCGACTTACAACGGTCCAAGCCAGGCCAATCACATTACAGCAACACTGCCTATTGACAGCACTTCAGACTTTGAGTAAAAACTGGGCGGGGGGGCTGATTCAGAGGCAGACCACACCCCTAGAGGCAGACCACACTTTGAGATGCATATTAATATACTTTTTGACATCTTCAGTAGGTGTGTAGTGGATTGATCACTCTGTGATTTATTATGTTATGACACGTTTTTAGATCGTGTTGTCAATCCCTTTAACTTTTAACAATGTGTAATTAACAATGTTCCCTGGTGCCGTTGTTTACTCACGTAGCAGTGGAGAGCTTTCTGGGCACAGGGCCGTAAGCGTATGGGCATTTGACGCAACCTCTGGTGACGCTCCCTCTTGTCTCAGATCCACCTGCAAGCCGTCCCCTTGGACTGGGATCCGCAGCGTCACAGGGGACCCATGTGAGGCCTTTACCGTGTCCCCCTTATAGGTAGCAATCCACGCCAGCGCAGAGAGACACAGCAGGAGTGCGACGACGTACTTCCCTCTCCTGGAAACCGTGAGCATAGAAGGACAGAACCCCATGGCCAACCCCTCAATTAACTATTTATTTTGGTGTTGAGTAGTCGTCTCAGCTTTTGTTTTTGTGTCGTGCACAGGGCACTGTGATGAAAACAGCTCCAAGGATCCAAGATAATCGGCTCATTTCAATGGAAACCATATTGTTTGTCAGCTTTGAGTAGCCATTGTTCTCTTTACATCAGAAAGGGTCTGTTCAACACACAACTCTGATGTGGGGCCATCAGAAACTGTTAAGAAAGAGACAAAGAAAGGTTAGTGAATTGAATAACGGCAAACAACAAGGGTGTGCCACACACCATGACAATGTAGGACTACAATGAAATGGGAACCAAACAATCTGGCTTTTCAAGTGGTTTTTGATGCATGCCCCATCCTTTAAAAAACAGGCTCTTTCCATGCAGCAACTCGATCTCTTCCAGGAAACAGAACGCTTTGTTTCCATTGGACCAGGAAGACTGATGTGGACATTTTTGGTGCAATTTCTAATCAAACACAATATCCGTGAATCCACAAGTTTGACCGGCTCTAATTTCACATGAACTGTCACTAGCACATCCCCCACCCCCCAACAACAAGTAAAGCTAACGATGTTTTATGCTATATAGTAGTCTCTTGAACAAGGGTCGAGTTTAGCATACCTCTCTCCTCGCATTCACCATGTCCAGGTACAAAACCAGGCATTGCTATTTATCGCTACATCTCTCGGTTAATGCCCAATTCGTCTATATCCCCTGGGTAGGCTCTTCAGACCTCAAGTTACAGCTCAGCTGACGAACCTTCGTCAGCTTAACAGGTAACGGGGGAGAAGATCTGAAGAGCCTACATTCATGACATATTGCTGACCAATTAACATTAAAAGGTAAAACCCGATATCCAAAGAATCCACAATGGAGAATGTTGCAATTAACCAAATTAATAACCTTAGAAACCCATAAGGAACCAATGTAATAATACGTTTATTTCAAGGTAAATCACCCCTCACACACCGCCAATTTCTGGAGATTGTGCAAAACGTCTGATGATGGTTAATGTCGCGGCATTAAAAGGTGTAAATTCCGTCATCAGACGTTTGATGTCATTTTAACATCTCATAGCCTTATCTAAGCCTGGGAAATAACCTGTGTAAATAACCAATAACCACTAACGTTAAAAACGTAACGTTAGCTGCATACCCAACACCATAGTCATTGACATCGTTGATGAACGATTGCTCTGTACATATATGTTTACAAAGTTTTATAGACTAGGTCTAAAATGCCTCTAGAGACGGTGCTTTCGCCGATTTATGTTGATTAGTACAGTAAAGTTACTTTACCTCATTCCTCTTGCTGGTGCTGTGGTGTAACCACAGCGCCACGACTTGGATTCAGGTCAATAAAAAAAGACTTGACAGAGGAAAACAAACATTGAAGATGACTTCCGGGGTGTGTGTTTCACAATAAAAGCCTATAGACATACGTAATTAAAGTTTGCAATCCGATATTTACCGTTAGACCTCTTGGTACTTTGCCAGAACTACTTTTCCATTAACAATATTAATGGTCTTTCCTTTTCATAAACCTTGCTTCGATTTTTTTGCCCTACTGTGCCCGCTGTGCGATGTTTTGACAGCCACGTGTCAAAAAAGCTAACTCCGTGTGTGATCTGTTGTTGTGAACTTCTGATTGCTAAGTTTTCTAATTTGAATAAAAACAATAGCCTCCCATCTAAACATTTCAGTCTGAAAACCGAGAGCTATATCCAAACATTCTATGTAAATCAACAATGTGAGAAATCTCCTTATTTCTAAAATGAACAAAGTAACTGAACGATGAAGAAAATATTACTTAACTTATTATCCAATATTATATACAAAAGTAGTAGTAAAGTAGATACTATAATAATAGGCCTATAACGTTGTATATACTTTTATATAGGTTTTATACAGTCATCTAATTGTTTATAAATCTCTGTAATCCACTTGATGAAAAAATAAAAAATCAAGCAAAAAATAGATTCAAATAGTCATACTTTGGTTTGCATTGAATTGCTTTGCTTTTATTGTAATAATTAATTGTTTACTATGTTGTTATAGTCATTGAGCAAACGAGAACACAATGTACAGAATATTGAATAAGTAGACTAATCGAAACAAATTGCATCTATTACATTGTCAAATGAAGTGTAAAGATTTACTGTACAGTCCAAATCATTTCAATAAATATTCCATGTTAATATTGAGTGCTAATGAAAATTATTTACAAGTCGGAATCATTGCGTTTCAACATCTACTGTATGTCATCTATGTCATCATATCAGACAGACATTTTACTTTGATATGGACTTCCACTATGGGAATGGCCAATGGATTCAGAACGGGCTTGCAATGTTTCCAAACATGAGGTTACATCACATGACTGAATTCCTTCTCGACTCATCAAAGCTCAAGGACAGAGTGACCGTTCCGCTCCCGAAGCTCACCCTGGGCCTGTGGATCCTCGGCTGGCCTGCACTGGGCTCACAGTCGTTACCGTTGGTCTTGAGGCTTATGGACGAGGAGGGGGACGAGGCCGAAGACCCGCCCGTGCTGCCTGACCTCTTCCTGGACGCCGTGTTGTGCTTGAGGGTGGCCTTGGCGGCCACTTTGAAGGCGTGCGCCGCAGTGCTGCAGCGCACCTCCTCAATGGTGTTCCTGGAGGGCTTGAAGAGGATGATGTACACCTTGTGGAAGAAGAGGCAAGCCAAAAGACCGAAGCTAGACGCCAGTATCGCGATCACCTCCACTGCCGACACAAACTTGCCGTAGGTGCTGAAGTACGCCGGGATGAATGAGATCCAAACAATGAAGAATATCAGCATGCTGAACGTGATGAACTTCGCTTCTGTGAAGTTCTCCGGAAGTTTGCGCGATTTGAACGCGAAGAAGAAGCAAATGGCGGCGAGGAGACAGGTGTAGCCGATCAGAAAGCCCAGGGCCATCATGGAGCCCTCATTGCAGGTGATGAAGATAATCTCATCAATGTCGTGGTTCTTGGAGCTGGCCGGCGGGGCGTTGTAGAGCCACACCACGCAGATCATCACCTGGACAAAGGTGCACAGGAACACCAGCAGGAACTGCAGGTTCAAGCCCCACCACTTGCGGTGGAGACTGGTGGGGATCTTGGCCTCGAAGACGAGCAGTACGCGGTTGGTCTTGACCAAGATGCAGGAGATACAGAGGACGAAGCTGATCCCGAAGGCCGGCTGGCGGAGGCGGCACGTCCAATCCTGCGGTTCGCCGATGAACATGAGAGAGCTGGAAAAGCAGCAGACGAGGGAGAAGAGGAGAAGGTAGGACAGCTCCCTGTTGGTGGCCTTCACGATGGGAGTGTTACGGAATCGGACAAACACCCCCAGGACGAAGGCTGTCAGCAACACTCCCAGCACTGCGAATATTGTCAGGGCTATCCCGAAGGGCTCCGTCCACGAGAGAAACTCGATCTCTTTCAGAATGCAGAACGTGTGGTTCCCGTTAGACCACGAGTTGTTTGGACACTTGGTGCATACACTGGCATCTGCATGAACAGATAATTAAACAAAAATCACATCTCCGCCTTCACACTGCCACAGTAACAAGTTGTAATATCCAAGACTCAAAACTCTTTATCGCCCAAACGATAAGACATACAGGACTAAGATGTGGTTGAGATGCTTACATTCAACATTTGACTAGCTTTAGTAGCTCTAGACAGGGCAATCTACAACCAATGGACAAAAATGTGCAAACAACAAAACAAACAATGAATAGCAATTCAAAAAGGCACTGAAAAGCAGCAATGGTGTATGGTCTTAAATGACAAGTGACTGTGAAACAATGAGAGTATAGGTATTTCATGAATCCACACCTTTATGGTTACTGTATTCTCCATCGGAGCACTCTTTGCATTCGAAACAGCAAGTGGGCTCGCTGTCTATGATGCCCTTCCTGGTGCCTGGGTCACAGTCCTCACTGCAGTTTGAAAACGGCAACTGGAGTGTATGATTGCAGAAGAGCATGTGAGACTGGTAATTAGTATAATTGTCATTGGAACCTGTAGTCACAATTCTATCATCTGTAATCAAAAACCTGACAAATGATCATGATGATGACATGTATATACGTATATATAATATATATATATGGAAAATATTATATGGAAAGTATATAAGCACAGTATAAAAGTATACAAAGTATAACCTCTGTGCTGTATCCATTCCACAGTATCTTGGCCTTGTCGATGTAGAGCTTGGATCCTTTTTTGACATGCATGTTGTAGTAGCCAATCTCTTCAAACACCACGGACGCATCTTCCGTGGACCTGTGCCAGTTTATGATGGTGTAGTTTCCCCACATGTCAGCGTTCTCATCAAAGTGCACCATCTCCCCAATGCTGTCGATGTAATCCAAATGTCTCAGTTGCTTCAGGACCTGTAGAGCAGAGAGGAGACAGTTTACAATGGATGGAAACTTAAAATGATGAAGCCCTCACATATTTAGCTGCTTTGCCTGTTTAAAGATAACCCCTGAGTAAGTGCGCTGAACGTTAAAATTGTTCATCGTTTTTGATAGGGTGTGGCAGTGGCAGTGGCCTCCCAACTGTGGCAGTTGGGAGGGTTTGACTCCCAACTGAAATGTAATGGATTCGATTGCCTCAGCTTACCTGAGAGCATAATTGAGCCCTACTCTGAGCAGCTTCTTGCTTCGTGAAGATATGTCTCTGTCTGCATTCACTGTTTAACCCATTCCTGCTCCTTGGTCACCTGTCTCTGTCTGTATTCACTGTTTAACCCGTACCTGCTCCTTAATGACCTGTCTCTGGATTTAATGCCCAACCCCTACATGCTCCTTAATGGCCTTTCTCTGTATTCACTGTCCAACCCCTAACTGCTCCTTCATGAACTTTCTCTGTGTTCACTGTCTAACACATATACTCCCTAACCCTTCATGTTCCTTGATGACCTATCTGTCTATCCACTTACCCATCTCTCATATCTGCTTTTCCTTACCTGCCACGACTCCATAGCTTTCGTATCTGCGCAAGAGTTGTTAGCGAAAAGCCCTCGGCCAGGCGTGCAGGTGAGTATGTCCTGCAGGGCCTGGGCGATGGAGTAGACCGCCACGTACACGTTGTAGGAGATGCGGAGGTGCGTGTAGTCCAGATACGGCGTCTCAACGCTGGTGATGTCCTCGTCGCCGGAGCACAGCGGCCGCGAACTCCGCGTGCCGTTCTCGCTCTCCTGCAGCCTCAAGCTGTCCTCCAGGTAGCAGTTGAAGGTTTCCTCCCAGAACTCCCGGATGAATTCGTTGTGGCTGACCTTCTTGGGCTGCACCTGCTGGAGGAACTCCTTGAACCCAGGGATGTGTCCGGGCCTCAGGGCGAAGCCGATGGTCCCGGCCATGACGTCAAGATACTCTGGTTTGGCGATCAGCGAGGAGCTGGCCCATGCCTCGCTGGCCAGCCAGAGGCGGTCGGTTATGTTTCTCCTGGCCATCTCCTTGATCAAGGGCTCCACGTCAGGACCACTGGCGAAAACCACGATCACTTTCGCCGTAGAGTTCTCAATGCGGTCCACCAAGGCCTGGATCTCGTGGTCTTCAAAGTACTGGGAAATGAATTCATTTAGATGAATGCAGATGTCCCGCTCCTCCATCTCCTTCTCAAACTTCTCGATGCCCGGGCGTCCGTACTCGTCGTCCGAGGCCACAGCGATGACCCAGTTCCACTGGAAGTAGGCGATGATGTCGGCCATGGCAGTGGCCTGGTACTCGTCGGTGGGGATGGTTCTCATGAAGGACTTGTACTGGTTCTTGTTGCTCAGCAACCGGCTGGAGGAGGCATAACTGATCTGTAGAATGCATTCAGATTAAGCTACATTCATATAACATTCACAAACATTCATATTACATCACAATCCAACCCACTCTCATACCAAAATGTAGTAGCTGTTGGTCCAGAGCAAAACGTAGTAATTTCACAAAAAAGGCTCTAAAATTGTGAAATGCAGAGGCCTGCGTCCACGTCACGTAAAAAAAAAAAAAAAAAAAAAAGATGTCTGACATTTATTTTATTCTCAGTGAACAATGAAATATGTTGATATAGATTTGGCATTAAAATTGATTTTGATAACATTTCTAGCGGGAAATGTGCATTTTATTGTCATGCTCTTCGTTTAGTGATTATAAGTTTAGCTTGTTAGTTATTAAGAGTATATTCTTTCCGGTCTGGCCCGAAAAAAATTATATTACAACATGGCTGACATTCATTTTATTCAGTGGAAAATGCAATATTACGCTTGTTTCGGCATTAAAGGCATTTTGATAACATTTATATCGAGAATTTTTTTTATTGAAATATTCGTTCCGTGATTGTATTTGAAGTTTAGTTACAAAAGTTTTAACCTCTGACATAAGTTACTTTTGTTCTTCTTGAATTCAATATCGGCTGTCTGGCCCACTGCTGTGGTTCTGGAAATGGTTATGGGACTTTAAAGGGGACATGACAAAACATTGGAGCTGCCAGAGGGAATGCCTTGGTAAGTAAACAGTAAATACACCGTGGACTGTGTGTGTCCGTGACGTGTTAAATGGGTCTGTGACATCTGTGTGTGGGTTGACATTTGTGGTTGTTATGTCCAATATTTACACACAGATCCTCTGTTTCTACCTCTGTCTTGCCATAGCTATCAACCATAACATGTTGATATCAAGAGCATTATAATACAATAAAAACATTAAATCTGTGTATGTTTGTGTGTGTGTCATTTATCTGTGCATATTGTCTAGTGATATAATTCTTTGCCAAATGTTTGAGCTTTTCACAACACTGTGTCGATCTTGCACAACCCTTGCAGACTCAATCATTGCATGTTGTGGGTTGACCAAAGCATATTGTGCTACTGTGACTGGTTCCCTGTCATCTGTGGCCCTCTACCTGGTGTTGCTTGCTACTGCGCAATACCTCGGCTCCTTCTAGTTCTAGTAAAACAGAGCAGCCGTCATGTTCATGCTACTACTTGATAGTACAAGTCGTTTTTCAGTAGAATATTATTATATTCAGTAGATTTCACATGAGTTTCAAACAGATGTGTACTTTTAAACCAGAGGTTCCCCTATGCTTGTCTATGAATTCCTGTTGTCCTGATTTGTGTTATTCTGTGTCTCTCTGTAATCCTGATTAATTATGGTACCTTCTTGGCCAGGCTGCTCTTGAAAATATATTTGTATCTCAATGAGCCTCATCTGGTTAGATATAGGTAAAAAAAAAGTATTAAGCTGGAATTTATTTATTCAAAGATGCTCACAAGCACAGACGACAGCAGAAGTGATGTTTTCCGGTCACCAAACGGTGACCGGGATATCAATGCTCAATGCTACCAATGCTCTGATTTGGTGACCAGGCATCGATACCAGAGTCAGCCGCTATGGAAATGTTGACCTTATCCAGGTGGAGTGTATGGGCTTGGCTTGGCTCACCTGAGGAATGTAGAACAGGCTCAGCAGGTTGGCCACGGCGGTGGAGACCGCGGACCCCGACGCCCCCACCACGGCGATGGTGGAGGGAATGTGGTCGGTGCAGTTGCAGAACTCGTCCAGGTTGATGGAGTCTATCTTGTTCTGCGCCACGAAGCTCAGCGTGGCCTCAAGCGCCTTGGACACGGTGTTGCAGGTGTCGAAGATCCTGTAGCCCAGGGTGATGTTGGGCAGGAGGGAGCTGCTGTTGTTGATCTCATCGATGGCGAAAATCATGGCCTGCAGCCAGCGGAATCCCCGGAAGTTGTACCTGCAAGGGGGAGATTCAGGCCCACTGTTTACTAGTTAGTGTTTTGTAATTTTTTCAGCAGATGCTTTTATTCCAAGTGACTCCCTGTGAATTCAGATACATGTCGTTAAGCAGCAGGTCAGGTATTAGGCAGGGCATCTTGCTCGGGGATGCCTACTACAGGGTCGTTTTGCGGGCCACGGCGATCGAAGTTCATTTTTGCTGGAAGTTGAGCACCCTGGCCCTCCCCCCCACAACACTATCCTGTCCCCGAAAACATGATTAAAAGTGTTGATGATTTTATTTGACAACCACATGATACCATATTAATAAAATGACTGATGAGTGATAGATTGAACCACAGATTCATTTTAAACCAATGAGTGACACGTTACCTCACACACTGAGTGGACTCTGGCCTGGCCGCCAGGTCCTGATCTTTAGAAGCGACACCGAAGTGTATGGGGAAGAGACCCCCAAGGAGAATGTCCCCGGTCTTCTGTGCTCTCTGATAGGGCCCGTATGTTGAGATCAACTGGACGGACCCCAGGAGCAGCAGATAATAACCCAGTAAAAACGTCATCCCTTTCTTTGGTCAAGACAAGATTGTATTCCTTTCAGAAGTTCCCTGCTGGTCTCATTGTGTTCCATAGATCTGCCTGCACTCTGGTTTGGTCCCGCTCATGGTTGTACGGTTTTAAAACGCCTGCAGGAAGAAGAGAACATGTTTGTTTTTATTCCCTGCTCATTATCGCATGAGGTTTCAATGTTACACGTTTACATTAAGAGTTGACTGTGGGAAAATACACTTTTTTTTTTTTACACTTTTACACCAAAAATTACAATTTAATTTAGCATCAATGACTTTATACTATTACTATGTATATACAATAACTGGAAGTACTAATATACATTTAACACTTGTGTATTGTATAAATACATACAACCCTAACCCTAACCTGTAGGAATGCTCAGTGAATGGCATACAGAGCTCCCTCAAACCCAGGGGTTACCAGCAAAGTATTGTACAAAACTGGCAAAATAGTTTTCAAAATATCTTATCTTTTCCTGTCCTTTTTTGCATCATTTTATAGTTATATTTCCCCCTGGAAGTATGAACATTAGCCGGTGTTTATATTCCCATCGTCACCCAGGGCAGCAGATTATACGGATGCTGCTTGAAGTGCCTAAGCTCGCACGCCGAGTGAGGGAGAGAGTCACACTTGAGTGAGCAGGCTTCCTGCGAGCGCTGGGGTCTAAAACGCGCTGGCTTGTAAAAAGCGGTCACCATGGAAAAGTGTGATGGCCGGCCCTCCATCTGGCTTCTAATCCTGGAAAAAACACTGCCGCCGTGCGATGGCAGCGGCCATTAAGAGAGTATCTGGAGGGCCACTTACTACAAACATAAACATTACAGAGAGATGTGTGTGTGTAAGGATGCCATTTTACACAACCACTTTCTATAATGGTATGCTGAACAAAGTAGAACCGTTATGGAGATGATGATGCACATTGGTTTTCTGTTGGTAAGCCTCTCCAGATATAATAGTGTCCAATTTGTGTGGTGCATTTCATAATCGAGAGATATCCATCAATGTGATGCAGGCACTACATATTTCCTGTAGGCCTACATGGATAAATAGAAAAAAAAACTAAAAGCCCAATTCTAGCGTATTCAAAAAATATTCTAGTTTCCCAACAAAATGAAATCATATGAATCTGAGTAATACAAACAGCTTTTGAATCTCTAACACAACAGTGTTATCATTTTCAAGGTCCAACAATAAACAGCATTTACTTCATTAATACTAGACCGAGTCACCAAAAGTCCCCAAACTCAAGTTAGTTAGCATAAGTATCAAATAAAACAGTTTCCTTACCAGAATTTCGTGGTGATATTTGAAATACACCTGTAGTGTGAGAGGTTCAGCACATCTCAGGAGAGCCGTGTCTGATGTGTCCAGTATGAGTTTCTCAGACAAAGGGAAGACTGGACCTGTTCCGTTAGATGAATCATTAACAGGGAGAGCGCCAGTACATTCCCTTCAGCTAATGAAGTCATTAACCAATCCCAGCTCCTGAACCCCAGTGACATTGTACCACAGAGGGGCTGGCTATTTACAGATTGGGTCACATGTTTATTTAACATCTTTTATTTAACAATTTACGAGTTCAAAATAAGGAAGGTAAAAGCTCTGAGGCCACAGCAGCCTACAGGGCGAACACTAACACAACGTGAGGCAGACAGACAGGGCAGGAGGAAAGTTATCGAACAGCAACTAACAGTGATTATCCTTAATTAGCATAGACTTCTTGCTCAAGGGTGCGTACAGGTAGGGTGCAGAGATTAGGGTTCGGAACCAGAACCTTTTCGTAGCTGGGAGTTGCATAACCATAGCCCCCAAACGACCATACCCACCTGCCTCCATATCTATCTATCTATCTATGTATCTCTCTCTCCCTCTCCCTCTCTCTCCCTGTCCCTCTCACTCTCACTCTCTCTCACTACACTATCTGTCTGCAATCACTGCTAGACACTATCCCTGCTGCTAGCATTAATTTATGGTACCATCACATTTCCAGGGAGAAATGGATTGCTCTTAGCGTTCTTCTCACACTCTAACGAGCAAGTCATCAATTTGTTGCTAAGCAGATGTCCCCATCCTAATAAAATCCAAACAGCATGTGCACTTCCAGTATCTGGTCAGTAAGAGATCACCTTATTCCAGCAAATGTAAACACTTTCTTTTGATATAATGTGGAAATTATTCCACGGCCTGTGGAACATTACAAAAAAAAGTTAAATACATCCACTTACTGTAAATGAATCACTCAATGGTGAATCAAAAGTAGCAAAAAGTAGCAAATAATAGAATAGGATTTTTTTAACAGAGATTTCAAAAACAGGCTGTCAAATAAATGCGATCTGTCTTCTTCCAGAAATGGCATGTACATCTGAAATGTAACATAATGTGTCAAAAATGTGGGTACCTCAGGATGGTTTCCAAGAAGGCAGATAAATGGAAGAGATTTACTCTAAAATAGTCTAGTTTAGAAACTTGGCGACTCACAGCCTCATCCAACAGCTAAAAGGTAAGGGGTGAACTGCTTAGACGGAGCAATACTTTTAATTCAAAACCTCCCATTTGAACCGTGATACTTAACATTAAATATTATTTTCTTTCATTATTTAATCTCACAGACGAGAATCTTCTGTTCAGCGGTGATACTTATGAATGAAATCAAATGCACATTTCCTAGAAAAAGAAAACAAAAACATTGGGGAAAGCGGTTTCGGGGCACTTAATTTGGATTAAAACTAAAACATTGATACGTTTCTGATGATGTTTTGTTTTGTTTTTGATGTTATGACGATGTTAGGCGATGTTGACTTGTCAAGTCTTTCCATTTGAATTTCATTTTCATTCATTTGAATTTTAATAATTTGACATAATCAATATTATCATGTCCCATAATGGGATTTAAGTATATTTTCCCTATATGTGTCTCAATATTACTTGAGACACCATCTTGTAATGCATACTGCATACTTCTGTTCATGTTTTTAGTTAGCCGCTACTTTTTTAGCTCTCTAATTGAATCTACTGATTCTGTTTTGAAATAAGTATACTTTACTTTACTTCCATTACTTTGAAAGTAATGAGTCTTAAACCCTAGTGTAGGTGTTGAGCACTAAGATTCGCATAAGTCCTAAATAAGGTTGAGACTACAGGGTATTTCTAGATTCTGACAATGCTGTTTTGGACAATATGGATATCTGCAGTGCCCAAAGAACGTGTATGTGTTTATAAGTGTGCTTGTATATATGTACTTGTATATATTGTGCAAGGTTTAATCAAATAATTTGATTATAAGAATCTGAGCATTTTTTCCATTCCTTCTTTCCTTTTGTTTTCTACTCAAGCTATGGTCTAAAAATCTTTAACTGTTGATATTATTGTTCAGTGACCAATTTGATATGAACTATTTTACGCATTTGTGTACTTACCAGAGTTGTGGACCTAAACCCTTAGAAATGTATCATTTCCCTGGCTGACGCTTGGGAATGTCTTCTTCTCAGGGGTCAGGTTTGTTTGAACAGTCTGTCAGGTTTATATGCTGAGATGTCATCACAGAGACTGCGTGAAAGGGCTTCACAGGCACCTTAACCCTAAGAGGTACCCCTCAAATACCAGTAAGGAAGAAACCTTGACAAGAAATACTATGGATCCCTCCTTCCAGGGACGGTGAGGAGGGTGTATGGTACCATTCCTATGAAGACATTTATTGTGTTTAAACCGTGCATCAGGGAGGCTGATTAAGAGAGATCTGACATGACTCTTCATGAGGTGGTCTTGGGTGGTCAGAGTGGTCTGGTGTTCTCCTGGGCAGATAACTCTAGCGGTCTGGGGATCAATCAGAGAGACTCTACATTGCTTGAGGGTGTGTGTGTTAATTGGATGGATGTTTTGGGCAAGCCAACATACTGAACCATGGCTTATGTTCAGAAGAACGATGAGTTCCACGTCATATTCAGTCGAAAGGTTCTGGGTTCAATCCCCAATGTCTGCAGTCTACCTGTAGGCCCCTTGACCAAGATGCCCTAACGCCCTTCCTGCATCTCAATGACAAGTATCTGAATTCACCTTGAGTTGCTTTAGATGAAAGTGCCTGCTTAATAACTAACCTTTGAACCATTGACCCATAACCAAACTTCTGATGGTTTTCTGTCAGGATGTCTGGGGCCCAGGTGCTGCGGTTCCTGAGGAGCCTGTCCAGAAGGAAACCCCTGGAGCCCGAGGGGGAGGAGTCCAACTTCCTGCGGTGCCTGACCACGCTGGACCTGGTGGCTCTGGGCGTGGGCAGCACCCTGGGCGCCGGGGTGTACGTGCTGTCGGGGGAGGTGGCCAGGACCGTGTCCGGGCCCAGCATCATCATCTCCTTCCTGGTGGCCGCCATCGCGTCCGTCTTCGCCGGGCTGTGTTACGCCGAGTTCGGGGCGCGGGTCCCCAAGACTGGCTCGGCCTACCTGTACAGCTACGTGACTGTCGGGGAGATATGGGCCTTCGTGACGGGCTGGAACCTGCTGCTGTCCTACGTCATCGGTATAGACGTATCTAAAATAGATTCACCGTCATTAACTTTGGATACAAGCCAGATAATAAATCTAAATCAACTTCTAAAATCGGAATTCCCATAAGCAATGTGAGTACCATGTCTCTGCACTCACTTGCTCCTCAGGAACATCTAGCGTGGCCCGAGCATGGAGTGGGACCTTTGATGACCTCATCGGGAACGTCATCGCCGGCTCGCTAAGAAATATGGCTGCCATTGATCTTCCTGGTCTGGCGCCTTACCCAGACTTCTTTGCGGCCGGCCTCATAATGTTACTAGCAGGTATTTTGTATACATAGTCTGCTGTAAACATTTTTTCAATTCATCAAATGCTGCATATACATGAAATAAACATTTTTTTCTGTGTTAAAATCAATATGCTGTGTATGCA
This sequence comes from Brosme brosme, assembly GCA_900302425.1. Lineage (NCBI taxonomy): Eukaryota > Metazoa > Chordata > Actinopteri > Gadiformes > Lotidae > Brosme > Brosme brosme. The sequence continues at coordinate 25,973 of OMKX01000015.1, forward strand.
TAGACGGATTATGAGATATCGGGCCCCTGGGCACGTGGACTCCGCAGGCCTCTCTACTGATTGCTTCGACAATGCAACATTAAAAGTTACTAACAGTGGGGCCCAAGGGCCCCCCTGAGCCCTTGGGCCCCTGGGCATGTGCCCGGTGTGCCCGTGCAGTAATCCACCCTAGTGTGTATGTAGGGATTGTTTTTCCTTAATTGAATTCCAATGTAATTTTCTGTCTACTTCCGTCTCAGGGATTCTTGCGTTTGGAGCCAAAGAGTCTGCTATTGTCAATAAGATCTTCACAGCGCTGAATATCCTGGTGTTGCTGTTTGTGATCATCAGCGGCTTCATAAAGGGGGACATTGATAACTGGTACACCAGTGAGGAGTCCATTCTCAACGAAACACTATATGGGTAAGGAACTTACCCTTTTAACTGAATGCAACACATGGATATATATATCAATGTATACTATATAATGTATATAATGATATATTTACAATTGCAGGCAATTGTGGTAGCATTATAATATAATATATTCAAATTATATACAGTATTTTGTACAATATTGTACAATAGTATATAATAGAATACTAGTACTAGGGTTAGGGTTAGTATATATTTTTTATCCTATTGGAAACCTCATCAATGTAAACCTAAATCAATTAATGATTTACGTTTTCGTTAAGGTAATTAATTTATTGGTAAACAGGTCATCTGAAATCAATGGATGATTGAATGAAAGGTTGAAGGAATCGATCAATCCATTGACCTATCCATCAATGAACCAATGACGACCAAACTCCATCTGTTTCCTCAGTAACCTGGCGCTGAATGAAACCGGTAGCTATGGTAAAGGAGGGTTCTTCCCGTTCGGCCTGAATGGAACCATATCAGGGGCAGCGACGTGCTTCTATGCCTTCGTGGGATTCGACTGCATTGCCACAACAGGTCAATACCTATTCAAGTACTACAGTCAAATAAATAACAGTCTAATGGTTAATGTGTTTGAATCCCAGAGGTTCTCAGTTTGAACCCCAATGTCAGCAGTTTATCTGTATGCACCCTTGAGCAAGATGCCCTAGCCCCTTCCTGCTCCATCTGAATCTAACATCTTACATGATTTATGTATACCCTCATTTCCTGTCTGGGATTTTAAATCTTATCTCATCTTATCTTCACTGTAAGGCACCTTGGTTAAAAGAGTTTGCTAGATAACTAAAGAGTAAATTAGATAAGATTCAACTTGATTGTCATTGCAAGTACTAGACAACAAAATGCAGTTTGGCACTTGACCTGGAGTGCAAATAGTGTATAAATAAAATAAGGCAGGCGGTACAATATTAATATACCATAATAAAGTTTCAACCAATCCATTGATCACGTCTAATCCATGAAACGTGTCCTCCCAGGAGAGGAAGTTCAGAACCCCCAGAAGTCCATCCCGCTGGGCATTGTGGCATCGCTCCTCATCTGCTTCCTGGCGTACTTCGGTGTGTCGGCGGCGCTGACTCTGCTGATGCCCTACTACATGATCAGCGTTCAGAGCCCACTTCCTGTGGCCTTCGAGTACATCGGCTGGGCGCCGGCCAAGTACGCCGTGGCCGTGGGCTCTCTGTGCGCCCTGTCCACCAGGTGCTGGATGATGGGAAATAAACACACACACATCTGTTGGAGAATAACATTGAAACGCTTTGGGTTCTTTACTTGGAGAAAATACATTATAAATGAATTTTATATATTTCCTATTTATTTCATTTAAATTAACAGTATTTATTTCATTTAATGTCATTATTATTTTTGAATATTTATTTTATTCCTTAATATTAATTTAAAAAAATTGGGTCATTTTATCCAAAGCTTAGAATGGCAATCTCGAAGATTTCCGTTTCTTTATGTTTGACGACACCTTTGGCAATAAGCGGCCATTTTTCCCAGAGAAACAAACAGTGTCGCCACCAACCATGTATTTATATTCATGTTTTGTTGAAAAGGTTTTAATGTGTTGTTGTTGTGTTGTCCCTAGCCTCCTGGGCTCCATGTTCCCCATGCCCCGTGTTCTGTACGCCATGTCCCGGGACGGCCTGCTCTTCAAGGTGCTCAGCAAGTTGAGTGACAGGCAGAGTCCCGTCATTGCTACGCTGGTGTCCGGTGCCGTTGCAGGTACACTATATAGTGTGTGTATCCATGTGTGTGCATGTTTATGCGTATGCAAGTGTGTGTGTATGTGATGTGGTGAAGTATGCTGTAACATTGGGTATAACATCGAAAAGCAGCAGCAGCTCATGGATCGTGTGTGTGTGTGTGTGTGTGCTTATGCGCACGAGTGTGTGTGTGTGTGCTCACGTGCATGTGTGCGTGTGTGTCTGTGCAGCGACCATGGCCCTGGTGTTTGACCTGAGGGCCTTGGTGGACTTGATGTCCATTGGAACGCTCTTTGCCTACACGCTTGTAGCCGTGTGCATTCTCATATTAAGGTACGGTCAAACCAAACCTCTTTCATTAGCTGAAATATATAAATATTTTGTAAATAATGTGAATATGAATTATGTCAATGGTATGTTATCAATGATAACATACTATCTGCCTAATGATAACTTATCTTGAAGTAGATCATTTGTTATATGGATGTTTTTGGAGGTGGAATGTGGTACGTATGACATTTGGAAGATACATGCAATACCTAAAATAGACATAAGATCATTCCAGATTGGGATTAGGGTAAAACATATGTACATTGTCCACATGTAAAGTTATTCATTATTCAGGTCTCATTTATATCAGAGGTGAGATTGATCCGTACATCATGACACAGAAATGGCCCCATAACAGCCTTATGTTCAGTTCAACAGAAAGACTGTGCATTTGGACCGTTTGAATAAAGCGTTTGATATCCATGTAGGTACCAGGCGGATCTCACTGAGGTCCAGTGTCCACTGTCAGGCTCCATCAAACCAGAATCCTTCTCTCTGAAGAGCATGTTGTCTCCGCCCTCACATGCCACCCCTCGCACCTCCAGCATTGTGTCCATGTTCACCGTCTCCATCAGTAATCTGCCTCCTCATCACCCTGTATTATGATTATTGTTATTATTACTACATTTTATTAATTCTATTTGATTATCATCTAAGTATTATTATTATCATTAGTCGTGGTAGTATTATGAGTATAGGAAAATTCATGATGTTCAGTATCGGAGAATAACCATAAAATAGTGTTTCAGTTGAGTTATTGAGTTATTGAGTTTAGTATTAAAAATTATAGCTACTATTTTTACCACTAATCCCTACATGTCTTTTACGCTGTTTCTTAAATATTTCATGCTATTTTATATCTTTTATCATGTGAATCAAGTGGTACGTACTGGGACAGTTGAATTTCTTTGTGGATCCATAACATCCCTAAATCTATGTTCCCCCAGTCTTCATAGCCATCGTTATGAGCCTGCTGATCAGCAAGGCAGGGGACTCCCTGCGGGGCCAGGAGTGGTGGAGCCTGCTGGCCCTGACCGTGATCCTAGTGCTCCTGGTGCTCCTGCTCGCTGTTATCTGGAGACAGCCACAGAGCACCGCCACGGCTTCTTTCATGGTGCGTGGAAAACCCTCATTATGAACATGATGTTGTTGAGGCTGGTGTTGGGATACTCAAAATACTACCGCACTGCACTGTACTGTACTCTGTTCTACTCTTCTCTATTATATTGTACTATGCTCAGTTCCTTTCTACTCTACGATAATCTGTTGTGTTCTGTTATATTTTTTTCTACTCTGTTCAACTCTGCTCTAATCGACCTGGCTCTTCTCTATTTTACTATAATGTACACGCATTGAGTCTACTCTAGTATAATCTACCCAACTATATTCTGTTCTACTCTAACTGACTTCTCTAATAGTCTACTCTAAATGACTCAACTCTTTTCTACATTATACTGCTCTACTCTATTCGAGGCTACTAACCTGTGTTGAGAGTGCTTTTGTGTGAACACTTTACCATTTATTTGTCAACGAGTGCTGCATGTATGGATATCTCTAAAAACAAAACCAAGCCTTTAGCTGTTCTGCTGCTCCTGAAACACTAATAATGCTACATGTGACCTCTGTGACCCCCCAGGTTCCCTTCCTGCCCGTGCTTCCCGTCCTCAGCATTTTCGTCAACGTCTACCTCATGATCCAGCTGGGATCAGACACGTGGGCCCGCTACGCCGTCTGGATGGCAGTCGGTATGGAAAATGAACCGTCAACGACTCCTAAAACATTCGACAACACTGGCTGTGTTTGTGTGAATCATGACGGGAGATGTTTATTTTTTCACAGGTCTACTCATCTACTTCTGCTACGGTGTGCAGCACAGCGTGCAGAAAAAAAGGCTTGAAAGCACACAAAATGATGTTAATATTCAGAACATCCCTAGAAACATTGAGTAATGGTTTACAGTACTAGCTGTCTTCAGTGGATTGCAGATGTGTGACGACATGTGCTTTTTATTTGATGTCAACTGACTTGCAAGTGGAGGCAACATGTTTGTCATGACGAATATCCTTGAATTCCTCCTCCTTTTTTAACTATCATGGCCCAGGCTTTTGGAGTTTTTTTTAAATATTTTTTAAGTAGCCTAAATATTTGATATAATACATTTTTTTATCTAACTAGTATTGCTCAGACAAACTAATATTGAATTGTTTGGGACTTGTATTAATTAAACTAATTGCATGTTGTTTGAAATGTATTAAATGTATTAAAATGTTTTGGGATCTCTAATACACAAAGGGAAGGGAAACCTTTTCACTTAGATTTCTGAGTTATGAGTTTATGATAAAGGTGTATATGATTAAGATATAGTTTTCGATTTTTCAAATAAATTGGAAGTGAATATTGATTACTGTGGTGTTCCCAACACTGAATGTTAACCAGTAGTTTTTATCAGTTGCAGGTTCCCCAATGTGATTGGTTGGCATTAGGTGGAGGGCATCTATTGGTTGTTCGTATAGGTATATTAGGCAGAATCGCCACCAGGGGCCTCTCTTGGTACTCTGCTCGCCCTAAATAGCACGCACTGGTTGTTACCGTGGATTGCAATAAAGTATTGGATTAAGTCATAAGTCTGCCGTGTGCGCTTCAAGTTCTGCTTAAACAGTTTAGAAATAGTGTTTGAAATACAACAGTTACAGCTCCTCCCCTGTAAATTCAAACTTCCTTTTTTTTTTCTAGGATTCTCACAAATCCTTTTTTGCTCTTTAGCTCATGACA
>OMKX01000019.1:9309-20646 GCA_900302425.1 Brosme brosme
CAATGTCGGACACCACTGGGTCTACCCGGCATAGGGTTCTACGTGTAAGGGGCAGGGGTTCCACCTGGCATATGGTTCTGTCTTGTGTGTGACTTAGGTTCCACCTGGCATCGGGTTCTGTCTGTGTGTGACCTGGGTTCCACCTGGCATTGGGTTCTGTGTGTGGTCTGGGTTCCACCTGGCATCGGGTTCTGTCTGTGTGTGACCTGGGTTCCACCTGGCATAGGGTTCTGCCTGTGTGTGACATGGGTTCCACCTGCCATCGGGTTCTGTGTGTGACCTGGGTTCCACCTGGCATCGGGTTCTGTTGTGTGTGACCTGGGTTCCACCTGGCATAGGGTTCTGCCTGTGTGTGACATGGGTTCCACCTGCCATCGGGTTCTGTGTGTGTGACCTGGGTTCCACCTGGCATAGGGTTCTGTCTTGTGTGTGACTTGGGTTCCACCTGGCATCGGGTTCTGTCTGTGTGTGTGACCTGGGTTCCACCTGGCATAGGGTTCTGCCTGTGTGTGACATGGGTTCCACCTGTCATCGGGTTCTGTGTCTGACCTGGGTTCCACCTGGCATAGGGTTCTGTCTTGTGTGTGACATGGGTTCCACTGGCATAGGGTTCTGTTTTGTGTGTGACCTGGGTTCCACCTGGCATAGGGTTCTGTGTGACCTGGGTTCCACCTGGCATAGGGTTCTGTGTGTGTGACCTGGGTTCCACCTAGCATAGGGTTCTGTCTTGTGTGTGACCTGGGTTCCACCTGGCATAGGGTTCTGTGTGACCTGGGTTCCACCTGGCATAGGGTTCTGTGTGTGTGACCTGGGTTCCACCTAGCATAGGGTTCTGTCTTGTGTGTGACCTGGGTTCCACCTGGCATAGGGTTATGTGTGTGTGACCTTGGTTCCACCTGGCATCGGGTTCTACATGTGTGAGTGACCTTGGTTCCACCTGGCATCGGGTTCTACATGTGTGAGTGTCTTGCTATCTTTGACAGGTAAAATGTACATGAGGGTATGTGGCATGGGGTATTGGAACAGAATGGTCAACTAAATCAAAACGGATGGATGGGTACCACGGATACATAAGGACTCCAGTATACATCAAGAGCCTGGAACGATGCTCCGGAACGATATCCTAACACACTGGGCATGAAGACAAGAATGTTATTTGGAATAAGGTGTAAAGGAAGGATGCAAATGGCGGGTTCAGACCAGTGACTTCAAACAAGGACTACACCAATTAGGAACAATGGAGGATGGACACCTAACAGCATTCCACAAAGAGAGTCTGAAGTTGGAAAATGACCTAAATGGATATTCAAGATGAACATGTTTCAGACCTGTAGTGAGGCAACTCTTCCTACCTGGTTGGATGGACGGCGAGCCCTGTGGATCATGCCTTGTGTACTCTTGATCTCGGATGCAAGTCTCCTCTGGCTGAACTGCATTGTTTTGTACAGGGCTAACTGAACCTGGAAGATGGGTTCCCTTAAATCTGAAACAATCTGGGAACTATTCCAACTAGGGCCATCTTCAAGCCGAAGTTGTGCTCTTCAGCTGAGGAGACAAGGAAACCTTCACTGGGGCTTTGACATGTATAGAGGAACATTGCAATGTGTTCCATGGTTCTCTGATGGGAGACCTTAGTTGTATTCTACTGGCTGAGAGGAAGAACACACACATCTTCCCCTTGACATTTTTCCTTTGGGAATCCCTGTTGCCATCTTGAAGGATATTCCAGTTCATGGAACTGATGTCACGACGGATTCTCAAACACTTGGTTTCTCCTGAGGGGGCGCATCTACAGAACTGTAGACTTCAGCATGCATCTCTGCTCACTCACACCACACCTCCATAGGTAGGGCAACGCTCTAGTGATGTAGATGCAGAGTTATTAAGTAACGAGGGAGCAGGCAGAGGGGTTTAGAACACAACGGCATGTTAAGTCTGTACATCTTTACATCATGACGATTGTTAGATAGGAGTTCAGGAATTGGGGTTTCACTTTCACTTGACCTCTGTAGATGTACTTGTTGAAATGATGTTATTGGTGATGATGTGGTCAGTTCAGGGTAATATTGCAGGGTTATGGTTGGCTCTCTGAGCTAGACATGTTTATACACATGTACACACTGGGTGTATAGCAATATAGAGGTACAGTGAATAGTAGTAGTAATAACCAACAGCAACAAACAGATCGCCTCAAGGTCAGTCTGTTGGCTGTGTTTTAAAATGAGAAGATCATCGCTGGACTACAGGATCTTCCTTCGCTCAGCTCAAGGTGAGGCGCTGGTTATGTTCCTTACTGGTTGGTTCCGGCTGGAATGTTCGTGTTCCAGTCGGACGGTTGTGTGCTTCCCGCCGTGGAGGTTTTTTCTTCTTGCAGAGGATAGTAGTTGGTAGTTTATGCAGTTTGTGAACCTCTAATGCTGCAGTGTACATGGAATACCATGTACGCTTATCTTCCAATGCTGGAGATTGGAGAGGCATTGAACATTCTGGTATTGACAACCATAGGGACACATTTGGCAGATAGTTGGACTTTGAGTCACCTGTGAGGGCATCTGGCAGTACGTTGTGGTTTGCATTTGTGTAACTATCACTTAGGAAAGTACCCTGTTGGGGCATCTGGCAGTACGTTCAGGATTGGCATTTGCGTTACCTCGTCAACAACAAAACACAATTTCAGTCGGTTACATCTGGAATTTGAGCTATCTTAAGCATCTTTGGGTTGACCATTCAAAATACATACTGACACATACGTCGTCCAATATGTTTTGCGTTTCCCCACAATTCCAATTTTTCGATATTTGCGCTGTACTACGATATTTGCGCTTTAACCACGTCGACGGACTCTCGCTGCGTACAAAACTGCGTTATACTTGAGGGCACATTTCTGACTGACCATCAGTGAAGGCTGCAATTCATTTTAAGGAAAACTATTTGGCATTTCTTCCAACAACCCAGCACTTGAATATGGCTAAGTATCATTTTACTATTCGATTAATATTGATACTGCTTAGGGTTCTTTGGTACTTTGACAGCTTTTGTACATTCAAAATATCTAGTCTTTGATTAAATGCCACAGAAGTTAAACCCTACCAAATGGCATGACGTTACATTATTTTACTCCATACTTTTGTGATGAGTTACCAACTGGATAGTATCCAACAGCTAAAATTATGGCCGTATGGCCCTCATGTTGGAGTAGTAGAAACCCTACAAGGTTAAATGGTAACATGTAGTTTGTCACAAGGTGTCCTCCTCTCCAAGTGCCAGACCTCCACCTTCTGTCAAATAATTCCTCCATAACAGGTCAGTGCTCGGGTGCGTGAGTAGAAAGTCTTTTCCGGTCAGTTTCAATGCCTGGGTTGCATAACTTCTTGGGTTTCTGGTTTCAACTTGTGGACTGCTGTCTTCATTCCCAAAACAGGATGCCACTTGTGACAAAGTCAGTCTTTTCTAGGCTTGAGAAATAAAATAAGTTCAATGATAAAATGAGTTCAATATGTTGATAAAAAAAAAAACGAATGGCTTAACTGATGCTAATATAAACCTGCTGCTGAAATACAAAGCCATGGTGTGGCTAACATAACACAAGTTGACTAGGAACACAATTGTTGTACCTCTTAAGTATCCTGTGATTTTGTTTGGTCTTATTGTCCAACTTGGAAATGTAAAGTGACTTGGAAAAAGTAAAACTGAGGAGCCTTTCATAAGAAAACGGCATTTAAAAGTGGCCACATAACTTCCTAGTGCATCCCTAGTCCATCATGTGATCCAAACGTGATGTCTTCTTTTGGAGAGGCTGGGGACCAGGGTTTTCTGTGAGTTATATAAGCCTTTTTCGTTACTGGTGCTGCTATCACTATAGTTGATACATTGATCAAAACGTCAATATGCAGACTTTGATGAATTTAAGGAAATTTAAATATGGCCTTATGTTCACAGTGAGGCAAACTCCACTTCTTACGGTCTTCAATCTGTACAATGGCTATTTCAGTCACGTCACTTGCATGTGAACATGTTGGTTTATTTGTTCATTGAGAAGCCACCCCTGATCAGAGAATCCCAAAGGAATAGAGGGAAAGAAAAATAACTGTACAAAATAGAATTGTGTGTGTGAAGGCATGAATGTATAAGTGTGGGAGTGTCTTTAACTAATGGGCAAATTTAATTTGTGACCGTGTTTATAAGAGGCCTTCTGATTTATACAGGAGCCTCTGGAATGGACCAGCGTAGGTCAGAGGCTGACGCTGGGGACCAGAGGCATGCAGTAGTAGGATGGAGAGGCTGGGGACCAGAGACGGAGGATTGCGGCACTAGGATGGACCAGAGGCCAAAGCTGGAGACCAGAGGCATGTAGCACCGGATTGGACCAGAGGGTAACCATCACAAAGTTAATCTGAAACACTAAAAACTCTCTGGTTCTTTTTAGGTCTGATGACTAAATTATAGTAGAAGGGTGTTTATCATCTTCAGATTTGAGTTCTCTGCCAAAGCTGTGAAATGAGGTAATTCATACTGGGGTTATGTATGAGTCATATAAGCCATTTTTGTTACTAGTGCTGCTATGACTATAGTTGATATATTGCTCAAAACGCCATTTTTTTAGACTTTGATGAATTTAAAGAAATTGAAATATTGGCTACCATTTCACAAATGAACCTCAAATGCAGAAGGTGTGCAGGTGTTGCATCCCAAAGGTGTTACCAGCCGTTGAGACCCAACTGTGTTTGTAACCAGACCAGGAATCCATGGCTGAGGGAGCTGATGGAGTCGTGCTGGAGGCCCTGCCTGGTGAAGGACGTCCATTGTGGGGCAGATGGAGCCTGACTCAAAAGTGACTGTCACTCTCACTGCCACTCCTAGTAGAGTACTGCAACCACAAACTACTGCGGTTTGTTACTTTGCCAAACAAACTGCATCTGTTTTTACCACACGTTGGAGCCTGACTTCCGCTGTTTGTCACAGACTAGGACTCTGTTGCTGAGGAGAGCTGATGGAGGAGCTGTGACTCTGGAGGACGACCATGACTCTGGATGGACCAGAGGCGGAGGCTTGCAGCACCAGGATGGACCGAGACCGAAGCTGGAGACCAGAGGCATGCATTACCGGACTGGACCAGAGGGTAACCATCACCAAGTTCATCTGAACCACTAAAAACCCTTGGGTTCTTTTTAGGTCTGATGACAGTTATTGTAGAAGGGTTTTTATCATCTTCAGATTTGAATTATGTGCCAAAGCTGTGATATCAGGTAATTCATACTGGGGTTATGTATGAGTCATAAGCCTTTTTTGTTACTAGTGCTGCTATGACTATAGTGGATACATTGCTCAAAACGTCAATTTGTAGACTTTGATGTGTTTGTTACAGACCAGGACTCCGTGGCTGACGGGGGAGCTGTGACTCTGGAGGACGACCATGACTCTACCAACAAGTATTCCTTTTACGTCTGCATAAAGTAACATAGTAGACTTGAACAGGACAAACTACTGCTGTTACTAGGCGTTATGGAAAACTACCGCTGCGTTTGTTGCCGGACGAACTACGACTGTTGTCATTACCAGAGCAGACAAACTACCACTGTTACTTTGCCATGCGTTAAGAGACAAACTACTGCTGTGTTACATTGCCAGGCATTAAGAGGCAAACTACCGCTGTGTTACTATGCCACGCGTTGAGACAAACTACCGCTGTGATTTGTTACCAGAACATGAATCTGGAGCGGAGGCGAGCTGGTGGTGGAGCCGTGAATCTGGAGGAAGACCATGAAAAAGGTTGCATTAACCTAACCTAGTGGACTTAAAGTGCAAACTACTGCTGTTACCAGGCATTATGGCAAACATGTTTGTTACCAAACGTTGGAGCCCGACTTCCGCTGTTTGTTACAGACCAGGACTCCGTGGCTGAGGCGAGCTGATGGAGGAGCTGGGACTCTGGACGACGGCCATGACTCTACCAACGATTATTCCTTGTAAGTTCTCATAAGCGGAACACAGTGGACTTGTACAGAGTACAAACTACTTCTGTTTGTTACCAGGCCAGACGAACTGCTGCTGTTACTTTGTACAAGACTTTAGAGCCAAACTACTGTGTTTGTTACCTTACACTAGAGCCCAACTACGCTTGTAACCAGACCAGGAATCTGTGGACGACTGGAGAAGCCATACATCTGGAAGGTGAATCCTGAGGAAGACTATGAATCTACCAACAAGGATTCCTTGTAAGTTGGCATAAACTGAACTAGTGGGCTTGTACAGCGCAAACTACTGCTGTCACTAGACGTTGTGGCAAACTGCAGCTATTTGTTACCAGACTATATAGTCAAACTACCACTGTGTTTGTTACCGACCAGAAATCTGTGGCTGAGGAGAGATGATGGAGGAGCTGCGACTCCTGAGGACGACCATGACTCTACCAACAAGTATTCCTTGTAAGTTTGCATAAAGTAGACAGTGGACTTGTACAGGACAAACTAACGCTTTGTTACAATAAGTTAAAGCATACTACTGCTGTTGGTTACCAGACATCAACTACTGTGTTGGTCACAGACAAACTAAAGCTGCTGTTTTGTTACATGCTATTAGAGCCAAACTACTACTGTTTTTGTTACCAGACAAACTACAGATGCCACTTTAATCCATGCCATTCGAGCCAAACTACCACTGGGTTTGTTACCGGACCATGAATCATCTGGAAGGTGAATCCTATGAATCTACCAACAAGTATTCCTTGTAGGTTTGCATACAGAACACAGTGGACTTGCGGCCAGAGAAACTAATGCTGTTACTTTGTACAAGACTTTAGAGCCAAACTGTTTTGTTACCTTACATTAGAGCCCAACTACGCTTGTAACCAGACCAGGAATCTGTGGAAGACTGGAGAAGCCATACATCTGGGAGGTGAATCCTGAGGAAGACTACCAAGTATTCCTTGTAAGTTTGCATCAACTGAAATAGTGGACTTGTACAGAGCAAGCTACTGCTGTTACTAGGCGTTACGGCAAACGTTAAAGTCAAACTTCCACTGTGTTTGATACAGATACAGGACTCCGTGGCTGAGGAATGCTGATGGAGGAGCTGTGACTCTGGAGGACGACCAGGACTCTACCATGAAGTATTCCTTGTAAGTTTGCATTAACTGAACATGGTGGACTCGTATAGGGCCTGAGTATGGGATTGGGTGTTCAACTCTCAGCCGAATGGTGCCGGGTTCAACCCCCAAGTCTTCAGAATACATCGATGCATCCTTGAGCAAGGCACCCTAAAGCCTACCTGCTCCTTAATGAAGTTTCTTCGGTTCAAATAATGTTGCATCATTTTGAATAATGAACCTAATCCATGTCATCCATTGTTGTAAGATGCTGGTGGAATCCTGTTTGGTCCGGGGCAGACACACCTGAGCTGAATCCCACCTGCATCCTGACGTCCTGCTGGTCACCGTCTCCTCGCGAAGTTCATCTAAGCATCGTTCTCAAGAAGAACTGCTGAGATTCAAGTTATCAGTCTGGGGCTGATGGATTAATGAACTCAAGTTGGAATAACTTTCCTGACACTACATGTACCCATGTGCTTCCACATGCCTTTCCCACATGTCTGTCTACTAACTAACCTCACAACTTCACTTTCCTTTCTACTCCTTCCCGAGGGTTCGAGCCTTTACTCTGAAGGAGTGTTTTCTTGCCCTGCGGAGGGTTCAGCGTTAGGGTTGAGAGTCAGGGACAGCGCTGGTTAGGAAGGACTTGTTTGTCCACATACCTCTTCACTTGCTTTCTGAATGGTTTGGACATTTTGAAACAATTAATTGGGAAAATGTTTGTGTGCTATGATTTACAAAAATATTTTGTAAAGAAACAATTGTTTTTAATAAATTAAAATCCTTGTGACTTTCATCATCGTGCAGTTAGTTTAATTCTGTCATTTAGCTTTGTCAATGTAAACTCCTGTAATACATTGAATATACGTCATGCATATTCAACAATATTCACATAATTCACATGTTAATATATTATACCACATCCATATTGCTACTAAACTTCAAGTGTATTCAATTTAGTAACAATAATAATAATAATGAATTTTATTTAGAAAAAGCGCCTTTCAGGTCACTCAAGGACACTGTACATCACACACAATAAAACACACAATGAAATATACAAAGGACATGATCAAATAGACACAGAAAGGAACAACATAATAAGTTAAAATACATAGGGCAGAATGGCAGGAAGCATGGAGGTTAGAGAGAGTAGGCAGTCCGAAACAGGTGGGTTTTTAGTTGTGCTTTGAAAATGGGTAGAGAGTCACAGTTCCGGAGGTCGGGTGGTAGAGAGTTCCAGAGCTGGGGAGCAGAGCGACTGAAGGCTCTGCCCCCCATAGTGCTGAGGCGGGCAGGGGGCACAGAGAGGTGGATGGAGGAGGAGGATCGAAGGGAACGGGTGGGGATGTTGATGTGCAGGAGATCAGAGAGGTAGGGAGGGGCGAGGTTGTGGATGGCCATGAATGTAAACAGTAGGAGTTTGTAGTTAATGCGGTGGGTTACGGGGAGCCAGTGGAGCTGCTGGAGGACAGGGGTGATGTGATGGTATGAGGGGGTCTTTGTGATGATGCGGGCGGCAGAGTTTTGGACCAGTTGTAGTTTGCGGAGGGACTTGTGGGGGAGGCCGAAGAGGAGAGAATTGCAGTAGTCCAGACGGGAGGTGACGAGGCTGTGGACAAGGATGGCGGTGGTGTGGGGGGTGAGGGAGGGGCGGAGTCTGTTGATGTTGCGGAGATGGAAATATGCAGTGCGGGTAATGGTGTTGATGTGAGAGTGGAAGGAAAGTGTGCTATCGAGGATGACACCCAAGCTCTTTACCTGAGGGGAGGGGGAAACTGAGGAGCTGTCGATGGTGAGAGAGAAGGTATTGACTTTCGCTAGTGTGGATTTAGTGCCGAGGAGGAGCATTTCAGTTTTATTGCAGTTTAGTTTGAGGAAGTTTGAGGTGAACCAGGTTTTTATTTCGGAGAGACAGTCGGTGAGGGAGGGGGGTGGGAGTGAGGAATTGGGTTTGCAGGAAAGGTAGAGCTGGGTGTCATCCGCGAAGCAGTGGAACTGGATATTGTATTTGCGGAGGATGTGGCCGAGGGGGAGGAGATAGATGATGAATAGAAGAGGCCCCAGGACAGATCCCTGGGGCACACCGGTAGTGACTGGGGAGGGATTGGAGGTGAAGGATTTAAGCTGGATGAACTGGGTGCGGCCTGTGAGGTAGGAGTGGAACCAACTGAGGGGGGTGTGGGAGAGGCCAATGGAGGAGAGTCTACTGAGAAGGATGGGGTGTGAGATGGTGTCGAACGCTGCACTCAGATCGAGGAGGATGAGGATGGAGAAGGAACCAGAGTCAGCTGCAATGAGGAGATCGTTTGTGATTTTGATGAGGGCGGTCTCTGTGCTGTGACGGGGGCGGAAACCGGACTGAAAAGGCTCGTAGAGTGAGTGGAGGGATAAGTGGGAGTGAAGTTGGGAGGCGACAGTCTTTTCTAGGATTTTGGAAATGAAAGGTAGGTTAGAGATGGGGCGGAGGTTACTGAAGTTGTTGGGGTCTGAACCGGGTTTCTTTAATATGGGGGTGACAGCGGCAGTTTTGAAAAGTGAGGGGACTATTCCAGATGAGAGTGAGGAGTGAATGATGGCGGTGATGAGGGGGAGGAGGGAGGAGAGGCAGGATTTGACTAGGGTTGAGGGGAGGGGATCAAGCTGGCAGGTGGTGGGCTTAGATTTGAGAATGAGAACGGAGAGTTCGGAGGCAGTGGGGAGAAGAAAACTGGCGAAGAGATGGCAAGTAGGGGGAAGTGCAGGTGGGGAGAGAGGGGGGGAATTGGGATGGAGGTGCTGATGAATGGTGTGGATTTTCAGATTGAAATAGTCCAAGATGGAATTGCAGGATTTGGTGGAGTACAAGTGGGGGGGGAGAGAATTGGGTGGGTGGAGGATTTTTTTAAGAACCGAGAAAAGGGTTTTTGAGTTACCTTCATTAGTTAGGATGAGGCCGGAGTAGTAGGTGGATTTGGTCTGGGATATGAGGTCCTTATATTGTGCAATGTGGGAGGTGTACATGTCATTGTGGATGGTGAGACCGGTTCGTTTGTAAAGTCGCTCAAGTTGACGGTTTTTAGCTTTCATGGACCTGAGCTCGGGGGTAAACCAGGGGGCAGATGTAGAAAAGGAAACAGACCGGGTTTTTAGGGGGGCGATAGAGGTGAGAGTGTTTGTGAGGCAGGTGTTGTAAAGAGTGACAAGTTCATCAGGGTTTGAGGTAGAGTCGGTGGTCGGAAAACTGTCAATGAGGGAGCAGAGGGTGGCAATGTTTATGTTCTTGATATCGCGAAATGAAATGAGGCGGGGCAACTTGATTGTGGAGAGGCGGAGTACAGCGTTGAAAGTGAGGAGGGAGTGATCTGTGGCGGGGAAAACATCAGCAGTGGGCTTGGAGGGGGTGAGACCGGAGCAGCAGACTAGGTCAAGAGAGTGGCCTTTGATATGGGTGGGGAAATCAATCAGATTGTGTAGTCCAAAGCTGTCAAGACAGGATGCAAAGTCTCTGGTGAGAGGCAGGTTGATATTGTCCATGTGGATATTGAAGTCCCCCAGCAGAATTACGTTGGGTGAGAGAGTGGATATATGAGTGAGCAGAGTAGAGAATTCACTGATAAAATCACTGTGTGGCTTGGGGGGGCGGTAAAATGTAGCAATGATGGTAGGTGAGGGGCCAGGAAGCTTAAAAACAAGGCATTCAAAAGAGCTGAAAGCAGGCACAGAGACGGGCAGGACTTTCCACTTCTCACGGTGAATTACCGCGAGACCTCCCCCGCGGCCGTTGCCACGGGGACGGCAGATGTAAACAAAACCGGGAGGAGTGGAGTCGTTGAGTGTGGAGAAGTCATTGGGCTGTTGCCATGTTTCAGTTAAAAAGAAAAAGTCGAGCTTACGGTCAGTGAGGACGTCTTGGATGAGATGACCTTTGCCGGTGAGTGAGCGGATGTTGAGGAGACCGAAGTTGACAGCGGTGGAGTCGAGTTTGACGGTAGCATTAGCCGACCTAGCTAGGCTGGCTAATGCATGATGGTTGACGGTGCGGCCGGAGTTGATGGGAGAGCGACGAGAAGTGGACCAGGTGGAGTTGATTGTACTGGAGTTGTTGCTGAGCTGGACATGTCTGCGGGACCCGCGGTGGCCGCGGTGGATGTAGCGCCGACGAGGGGGGCGAGCGAGGTCCGGGTGATGGTGCAGCTCCGGAGGTGGGGGCTCCAATACATCCAAGCGGGTCACGAGAGGGTCTGTGATGGAGTAGTGGAGTAGTCCAG
>OMKX01000020.1:0-21737 GCA_900302425.1 Brosme brosme
ATACATACGCCTCATACACACAATTGACACAATCCCCAAGTAAGTAATATTCTCAAGTTGACATCCCATTTGTTCCTCACATGTCCGTTTTGCCGTTAGGAACGAAGACCGGGAAGAAAGGAATCGAAAGGCATCCTATGATGTCAAGGAAGGGACTGCAGACTGCGAAGAAAGGTCAGTTGGGACCAAAACAAAACAAAACAAAACTTGATGATAGCGTATGATTGCAAGAGTACCCATTTTAACCCAATTACGTCCACGAACTGCTGTGTGATGTCTGCAGTCCAACGCCAACGCTGGATGAGGTGCACACGTGGGGGCAGTCCTTTGACAAGCTGATGGGCTGCCCTGTGGGGAGGGCTGCCTTCCGGCTATTCCTTCGCACCGAGTTCAGCGAGGAGAACATGCTTTTCTGGCTGGCCTGCGAGGAGTTCACTAAAGAAACCAATAAGACCGCCATCGAGGAGAAGGCTCGCGTCATCTACGAGGATTACATATCTATTCTGTCACCCAAGGAGGTCTGGGATCTACATTTCAAACTGGGCTAATTAAAGAATAGCAGATTTAAAAGGGGGAAAAAATTGTTTTGAAGAATGTGGTGAGATTGTGTAGACCTTTTTGACTCCCGGTCGGTCCTGGGTTCGATGTCACTATGTCCGCAGCCTACCTGTAGGCAATCCTTAAGTGAGATACCCTTACCCCTACCTGCTCCTTAATAACATTTTATTAAGGCGCACTAAGTTATAATTATTATGTTGTAACTACATTAATAACCTAATCTAAATCCTGTAAGTCCCCTTCGATAAAAGTGTCTTCTGATAAATGAGTGCCATCTAATCCTTTGGCAGCAGACAGGAAACACCTTATCCAGTACGTGATATGGTCAGAAACGTGTGTTTCAGAGTCCGTGTGTTTAATTCTATCTCCCCCTCATCCAGGTGAGCCTGGACTCCCGCGTGCGCGAGGTGATCAACAGGAACATGCTGGAGCCCTCCATCCACACGTTTGACGACGCTCAGCTGCAGATCTACACGCTAATGCAAAGAGACTCGTACCCGCGCTACATGAACTCCCCGGCCTACAGAAACCTGCTCAACACCCTCTCAGAACAGTCCCCCGAATCTTAGGCCGACCACGTGACCTGTGACCTGTTCTCAAAATCGATTCACAAACCCCTTTTCCCCCACACCTCCACCACACCTTCCACCACCACCACCACCACCACCACCACTACTCCCGACCTTATCTATATTTTGATCCTTTGTATCTTCAGTGTAGGACCACGTGAACTGGGGGCCTCGGACTTGAGACCGACCCTGGATCTCAGCGCTGTCGCGATCCGCACCTGGCCGAAGACACTCAGGGCTCAAAATCTCCCGAGGGCTCGACCTTACAGAAGTACTGCTATCAGATCAACATAGCAAAACAACACTCCAAAGGAAAACAAATACATTCTTCTTTTTCATTTTTCTTGTTGAGAGAAATAATCTATTTTATTTGTGCTTTAAAAATGTTTGTTTTTGTTTTTTAAAACGGTTTGTTGTTGTTTGTATGATGGTTTCGGCGGGGCAAATGATTATTCCTACTGTAGACTATATATATATATTTATGAGTTTGTAAATAGAGTAAAAAAGGGGGAATTGTGGGTATTTTATGGGGGAAATGCCTGGTTCTATTTACTGCGTATGAAAATCAAAGCTCAGTCAAGGCTACTCGTTAGCTGTACTTGCAGGCAGCTTTGCAGGGTGCTGTGTGGTTTAACGTGCTTTCACCCCGTTTTCTGTTAGCAAGCGTCACACCTTGGTACATGGGACATTATTGACTTGGCAACTCCAGTTCGTTAGTATGACATGAGTACCTCTGGGTGAATATTAGTCAGTTGGTGATGTTACAGAAAGTGACAACAGGTCAATCATAGCTCCTAACTGCCACCTGGGGCAATTTGCTTCCGTTATTTCAATCTTATCTCATGTCAGACTATTTTAATACAAAAGAGTGGTTTTGTCCAAATGTATTTATTTAAAAGCATTTCTTTAGAGGTTAAAGCAAGTGCTCATTTAACATAGTTCAACATTGGCACGGATGAGGTATTTCTATCTGTACAGTATTGTGTTTTGTTGTTATCAATTGCCAACACTGAACTACCAGCAAGTACATTCATTTCGAAGTGTCAGTTTGCAAATAGTGGAAATTGGTCAGGATAAACTGTTGTATGACTGGCCAATTTAGATGATAATGGTGCAGACTTAAGATTAAGGTGAAGGGTCCACAATAATAGATATTTCACTTCTCTCTGTTGTATGGCAGTTGGTTGCAGTGTGGGATTCCGAAAAGGGTCAGGCTTGCTCGGCAGTGACACCAAAGCTACCATGTAAACTGTGTTTATACATTCATTAGAAACGCTTTTACCCACTTAAATTGGAGTTGCCAAGTGGTAAGTACTTACGTATTTTGCTTGTTTTAGTTGAATATTTTGGTTGCCTCACAAACATGTCACACAAAGACAAGATCCTCCCATGAGGAAGTGCCTTGACATTCGATTTTGTGACATCTTTCTCATTGGCAACAGTTTCCTTTTGTTTTCTTCAAACGATTGCCATATGGATGGTTACTGGAGCACCCTTAAGTCCGTAACAAGGAACTGTCCTTCTCATTGGCCAAATTTTAATTTTAGTGTTTTTGCATGTGTTTTGTTGATTCCTTAGTCATGGATACATCTACTTTGGTAGTGCAACATAGCAAGGTGGTGGCTAATGACAACACACGCCTTTGTTTATTAAGGACAAACAAAAGGGCAAGGGAAACGGCAGGTTGATCTGAAATTGTCTGCCCACCTATGTGCTTCACGGTGACTGTCTTAGAATTGAAACTTTTACTTGATATGTGCAATTTGAGCTGATGGACACCACGTAGATCAACCTCAAACGCAATCTAAGCCAATGGTTTGGAGTGATACTGCCTATAAATGTCATCTCTTCTGTTTACTATATGAAACTTGTTATTTTGCGGTAAGTTTACTGAAGAATACATTTAAAAAAATAATGTGAATGTTTACAGTATATGGTTTAGTTTTTTTTCTTCCTGTTCACTCTCCAAGAAAACAATGACTTGTGGGCATTTGGATTCTTTAAAGATAAAATAAAGCACAATAATTGTACCGATTATGAAATGCCATTTCATTACTACTCATTATAATTCAACCTTTAAGTGCAAAACAATGGCCAAAAGAAATTATGTTTTAAATCTGTAATACTGGTTTCCTATCGTAATGATGACAGCATCCTCGTCTAGAGATCATGGTGGCAAAGTGGCAAGCGTTTCAGTAAACCCATGGGAAGATCCAAATCTCTAAGCAGTTGCTGAAATGAGGCCTGAACTTGACACATGACCAATGAATCATAATCACTGGGCACCTCCCAGATGGAGAAGGGGAGCAAAATAAAACCACCCGTTTTACACTCAAATGAAAGGAGTAGTAAAAGGCAGGCAGAAATGTGACTTCGTTCATTTTGAAATAATCCATTAAGCCACTATACTATCTGGAGGGGAAACAGGACTTTAAGTAAAGATTGGAAGACCCAGGGGAAATGGAAACAATTCCTTTTGGATATAATAATAAATGTACATCTTCCATTATGAAAACATCAATCAGTAACTTATAATTGTAATGGTACCAAACAGGATATATCCATAGGTTCATCCATGCCTGAAATATCAAACATAGTAGTACAAAACAGGTTAATCTGCATCCTCTTATGACTCAAGGTTTGAAGTCCCACATAAAGTAGCTGCACCTGGCCGAAGAAACGGATGACATCAGACCGATTGCTTAGCAAACACGGATGTTAACATTCAGGAATACACAAGTGAGAATATTGGGACGAAAGAGTGCAAGCGGGCGGGCACACACTTAAGAATTGAAACAGCATAATAGATGAGTTAGGAAATGTTTTTTTTTAATCAAATGGATTACATTTTTTTTATCGGGCAATTAAATAAAACATCCTTGTGAGGGGAAAGCAAAACAGTAGTAAATGTAATTTATGTCATCAAAAAAAAGTTTAAAACTACATAAAAAAGATGTTTCTGCTAAAATTGACTGTGTACAGTTTAACAGTGAAAAATAGCTAAAAACAAGTTGAACAGCGTTTGGGTGTTGGGGAGGACTAGACAATAAAATGCACGTATAAACAATATATTCAAATAAAAATAGTGGTGTATATGGTGATTTATGCACCAAGTACCACAAAGTTCTGATCTGTTGCAGAAAGCCACAATCCTCGTCAAGGTTCTTTGCTACTTCCAAATGCCAAGGAGCTTGCTTGCATATTCAGCAGAACTAGAAAACAAACAAAAATAATGTGTTAGAGCAGAGGTTCAGCTGTTCAACAGGATATATAAATAAGTAAGTAAAGAGGGAAATGAGAAAGTAATAACAAAGACAAGCACTGCGAAGAAGACACACAGCTAAAACAATACATCATCACAAGTGTTGGAGCTTCAATTATGTTATGAAGCATTGGTCCACATGTAAGCGGATGCACGCGGATTGAATATGAATTGATAGATATCTATACAATAAATTTGTAATGATTTGTAGGCCCTCATCTTCGGTTACTTGGTTTTAGTGCAGACATTAATATCTTTCTGATTTCACATAACCGAAGGCAACTGTTTGCTCATCACATGAGACAAGTCACAGCTCTGTGGTCGCATACTTGTGCTCGCAGGATCGCATCACTCACTCCTCGATGGCACTGGTAGTGTAAGGAGCTAGGCGCCCAACTGAATGTTGTTCCATCTGTTTGCCGTGGCCACTGTTGTGATGAATGACTACAACAAACCCATTTTCGCTTTTTAAAGACGTAGCCAGTGATGACAACAAACCACCACTAGATTAAGGCATTTAAGTGTTTCCTCACTCAACAGAATTTCTTCATTTACTTCTAATTACTTTATTTAGGGTTATGCCATGAAATCCATTGCAATGTCCTGCAATTGCAGTTCCTTCTACGTTTCTTTCTACGTATCCAAGAGGTTGACCAATTACTGTACCTTCACATGGCCAAGCCAGTGACCCACTACCCTACTCTCATTGTGGCAACGGATAATAAGCCTTGCAGATGAAAGCAATGGCATTTCGGACTTCGGAACAACAAACTACAAAACAGTGAGGGGGGAAAGTGGGGACTTATATTAATATCGTTTTTTCCCTCAGTGATATGTTTTTGCTATGACATTTTGAGATCCTTTTGTCCACCACTTTAAAATAACTTACAGACCTCAGGTACTTTAGCAGGTCAATTTTGAACAACATACCTTCCATCTGCTTCCGCAATCATTGCAAAAGACGAAGGTGGTCATCGGCTCATCAGCGCTACGGGTCTGGACCTGTAAACGACCGAGTTTGAAACAAACAATCGTCATCAATGAATGCAGCTTGCACTGTGGAAGCAATAAAAACGATGTGATCGAATCTTCCTCTTGATCTAGAGAACAAACCCTGAGGCTATTTACAGAGCACACAGACAAAATGCTATCCAATATGAATGCGTCACTTCAACGCGGTATGCATTGCACTAGTACTAGTTCATACAAATGATCCAACATTCCATTAGAAGTCCATGCAGACTTGACAACGGAAGGCGTTGTCGAGTAACCAATTGCATCTGAAGGAGAAACAGCCATCCCCGTACCTGTGTGTAGGTGCATCTCTTCCCCTTGCACTTGCCACAAGTGAACAGGTCTGTCTGAGTGCCTCCAGTGGTGGACAGCTGGTGGTCTCGCACAGCCTCTTTGGTCAAGTTCTTTCTCATCTCTCGCAGCTCGTCACTGGCCATTTCCTGAACATAAAAACGAAAGGTTTCCAACAGTGACTCAAGAAATGTGTTTTTGTATACTTAAAAAAGGAGTTTGAATGTTCAATACAGTGAGTCTATCATTTATTCCCTAAAATAAATATTCCATTATAGGGCAGGCGCTGATAAACGGGCGGGACGGTGCGGTCCCACGAGGGGGTTGTTTCAATGAGTAAACATGAGGCGTTAAGACCAAACTCTGCGGGGCTTTCGGTGGGAAGCCTTACGTCACTAACGCACCTCTGCGCTCATGTTGGCCATGCGCTCGGGGGACACGTTTCCACACAGCACCGTCCTCCTCAGGTTGGGGTTCTTCATGTCTTTCAGGTTGGAGATCCGGCTCCGAATGCGGTTCTTGTATTTCATGTCCGTGTTCTTGAACTCTTGGAAAATGCGTGCAGACGAGGTTAAGGGATTTACACCTGGTACGATTTTCATTGCCGAGAAAATGTATGAATGAAGGTCGCGCAACTCTATGGGTCATTGTCGTAATGTTTGATGTACCCATACACACACACACATAAACAACAAACATAATCCATGAAAAAAAAACATGTATGTGCTACTGCGCAGCACCATAGCCAATCGTGTTTTTGTTTTTTTAACATTACATTGTAAAAATAAATAAAAATGACTTGTCATTCAGCTGACAATTACAACAAAGGATATATTCCTCAATCTGTGCTCCAATCTCATCACAATCAGAGCCAATGGCAATATGGTCCTCTGAAAAACAAAAAGGTCAAAGGTTAACAACTACTCCCACACTCATCCAGCAGAAGTGACGTGTGAAGCCACAAATGACAACAGCAAATATGAATGTTTTAATAACAATTATAACACACAGTAATAGGACTTACCCCCTGTCTGCAGTGCGGCGGTCAGCAACGCCCTGCACTTGATTCTGACTGAGTCAGAGGTACCTGGGGCCCGAGGGAAGGTGGAGATGAGTGAGTTGGATGCCATGTCAACCGGATCGCTCTTGCTGCTGGAGTTACTGCTGGAGCTGGAATGGATTAAGACATACCTTATGGGGGCACCTAATCAACTGTCAGAACTCTAACCCTAAAGTGCAACGGTATTGTTAAAAAGATTAAAAACTAAAATCAGCTTTATCTTTCTGAACATCGCTGCTAATGAGTTCAGTTTAACTATCGCCTCACCTTTCTTCTTTGGCCTCTGGGCTGCCCTGCGATGGAGACACAACAGGTGTGTTTTGTTCTTTCCTTTTTTCCTCCGAGGATTTGTCTCCACCTCCAGGTTCGTCTGTGGTAAGTCAAAAATAACAGAAGCCCCACGTCAACTTCACACATGTCGCTTCGGAGGACAGGGAATTGTTGTTGAATCATTGTCAATTTGCAATGTCAACAAACATGTTAACAACAAGATCAGGGAATCTACAGTTACCCAAGAGCTTCTTCCAGGATTTGATTAAAGACTTGGCTAGGGATGTCACCTCGTCGTCTGTGCTTTGCTTGCGGATGGCGTTGACGGACATACCGATTCTTGTCGACTGTGGACAGACATTCCGTAAGCACGAAGACACAGTTGCTCCATATGTGCTACATTACACTGCCACTACTTTGTGACATAATGATCCTATTGGAAAGGTGAGCTATAATAAAAAGCACAATACAAACAAACAAGTGTTTTACATATAAAGTCGGCATGTTAGCATTGTCCAGGGTTAAAACTTAAAGATTGTGTCAATGTTTGGCCCAACATCCTTTGACTTTATATATGGTCTGTTCATCTCTTGTCCTTTTCACTGCTCAATATAAAAACTCCCGATGTTGGTGGTCAGGTGCATTAACATGAATTAATTAACAGGTAACAATGGTGCCTGGTGCAGCGAATAATGGAAGAGAATATCGATATTTCAACTAAAATGTGGAGCAAAACATTACAATCACTGTGTACCAAGTTATGCATTACTTTCTGGGTCACATGTGAAGCTAAAATACATATGTCATGTCAATAAGATGCATGACATACCTGAAGTAGTTCCAGGGTCATGGGAACACTGCGGAGCTCTTTCAGAAGGTCCAGCGCTCCAGACTAGAAGTGGAAGGACATTTAGTAGGGAGAACCTGCTAATTCGATATTAAAAGCACTCGCAGATAAGAGCAGCAATATAATGTATGTTGTAAATGCATTTACTTAAAAGAAGTTTAAAAATGCAGGATCACGTTTAAAGTTACATTCAAAGTTACCGTTAGCTATAATAGCTAACTGATTATGACATACACATCTAAAGCATCTAACACTTTTACTTTACAACCCTGTTATGCATTTGTTGATGCACGAATAAAAGGAGAAAAAACATTAATGCAATCGACATGATTAAGAATGCATGGGTTGCCTGTCCTCTCTCCCACCCCAGGCTAGTCAGCTAAATCGTGGGCAAGCTAAATTAGGCTCAGTGACCATCAAGCCACTTTAACAGGGTTAGCTAGCTACAAGTCAGTTGCGCGGCAAGTTACATAAAAACGGCTAAGAACTGTTGTTTATTTGATAAAAAGTGTGAAGCATAGGAGACACATTTGGGACACATCAAGCCCTCCACTAATAATTGCACATACATAAACACAGAACACTAATCTTAGGAGCAACATTTGCAATGCAAAACCCCCGATGCTAACACAACAACATCCGCCGGGACGGCTAAACGAGAAGCAGGTAAGCGTTCATACACTGCATCTCACCCCGCTTTTCTTCTGCGCCATTTTATCCATTTTCTTTGCAATCCGAATAATTTCTTCCTCTTCTTTTTTCCCCATGGTGGAATTTTTCGGGAAACTTAAAATAAGAACAAGATGGGAAGAAAATATAACGACAAAGACCACGCCACTAAAAAACGAGCCAGCGTCGACAGCTTGGTGGACGGCACACCGACCCACCGTTGTGTAGCAGACCTGACTAGTTGATGCACGAAGTCAAGGGAAGGTTAATCAACACACGACACATTGATGCATTTCTGTATGCTTCTATGGCCCCCTTCTGATTCTGATAGAGTTCGCTGGAACCTGCATTACCTACATAAACCAAGAAAGCACAAGTGTATATATGTATTATATGAGTTCGTCCCCTGCACATAACTCCCACCGTCCCGCATGTGATGAGGGTTGTGATGGATGCACTCTGTGGACACAACACTCAATACGTCGTTAGATGGCGTTGAAGTCATTTATTTACTTTCTACTGAACGGGTCTGTTTCTCTATTTCCTGCTGACGCGTATTTATTTTGGGATTGGTTTGACATAGCGAAAATGATCCACCCCATGTGTTTTTTTTTAAGAAAGGTCAAACCCAATCTCGGCTTAGTTCAAAGACAACGACCTGTTGCATTTCATGAAACTATATCATAATGTAGCGCTTAATTGAATCATATTCCTTGCATATTATTATTTTATGAAATGTTCGAAGAAGGGATATTGCATAATTAATGCATAGAGGAGGTAGTTGTTATAACAGTAAATTAGTAAGTATATACAACAAAAACAACAGCAGCAACAACATGTAAACTACATCTCAATGTATAAAATCATTGAGATGTAGATACCTTACAAACACAGAAACACAGTTATAGGCCTACACATAGTACTATATCACAACAAATCAATTAATTGTCTCGTCTGTATGAGTCGGGACCATCTGGTATGTGACCTGTAGGCCTATTTTAATTTCTTGAATCCCTCAGTGTAACATTCCCCATAAGGCATTAGGCTACTACCCTTAAAACATGTGCTGATAAGACCTTATCAGGACGTTTAGCTCAATCACAAACAACAGTTAATTACTGGTCTCCACAGTAAATGGGTTACATATAGGTTTTTACATATGCAATGAGAAAAATTCAAACACACTTTATTTCTAACATATTGTTTTATTTGTCATAACACACTTGTCATATCGTTGTTTGATTTGGTACACACTTCATTTTAGTGTGGACCAGACTGTATAAATAAAATGTGGACACAATGCGGAGGGCTGTATAATTTCCAAATTTCCAAATACAGGTGTAGCGAAACAAAATAATTTCGCACAGGTATGCTAAAATATATGACCTCACATCAAGCGTGTGTCGCTGTCGAAATCTGTCAAAAGGATTTCGGAATACCTGCAGCGGGGGAAAGCGCTCTCTTAAAACCTTGTGTTGCTGTGCCTCATGTGGTCAGCAGATACGCCAAGGCCTCTCACCTAATCCCTATTAGGCCCAGACTACTCAAATCTGATTACGGAGCTCCTGGCAAAATGCAAGCAGTGTGAACAATCTTCATCTGTAGAGCAGGAGGCAATAGACACATATTGCTCATTTCTGACACTCAACTTTCACTGCCATTTACTAATTTCGTAATATCACCCGGTCAGTCTTTTTTTCTTTCTCTCAAATGTAGCCATTTTTTTTTATTCCTTAACTATCAATTAAAACAAAAAATAGTTGGGGCATATTGCTGTATTTAACAGATTAATATAAAATCCCAAGACTATAAATAGTATATAAATAGTAGGCTAACCACCATATACTAGTTCAACCCTTTGACTCATACGCAAAAGTATGCAACACATGCATCTGAGTCTGATCATATTTATGTGGAAAGCACTGACATTTTATGTTAACAATTTGTCAATTGAAATCAGTAGAAATGTTTTTATTCCTCCTGTTTTTATTCCTCACTCTCTTCTGAAATGCTGATTAACTGTTAGTAAAGATTAAGCAAATTGGCCATGGTGTTGCATGGCCTAAAATAGCCACTCTTGCAGCTCAGGAGCTTTTCCCAACACACGTAGTGTACCGGAGTCAATCTTTCTCCAGTCTTCATGGTTACATTTCTAGGAAAATGGAAGCTACGGTAAGACAAATTTATTGTCCTTTAAAGTGTTATTCCTTCGTCTTGATTTTCATTTGCTGAACATTGTCTACAACATGCTAACTAGATCTATAGGCCTGTAGCATAGATGTATGATAATTCCAACTGCAAAGTAGCTCTGTTTTCATTTACTGACAAGTAAAACACTGATCAGATCCCTAATATCAATAATCAACATACAGCAACAAGTTACGCAAGGGTTCAAACAGTCATTGCTCTGTACAACTGCTCGAGTGTCAGGTCTATTATGTTGCAGATCCAGCTCTTTACCTCTAGCACATGCTATAGCCTGCACCTCGGTTGAAGAACATAATAATCAATAAAAGAATAATTAAATAATCCAAAGATGTAATTTAGGTGAAAAAAGAAACATACTATTTGTTGCTTTGTCCCAGGATAATTACAGTAATGATACACAATGAGTTTAATTAAGGTAGCCACAATGTACGAATACTTACAAACTTTACGTTCACCTTCTATTTGACCCATACATAGTTAATATAAAATATTGACCAATGCTTTATGCTAGACTACCCCTCATGCCCTTCTGTGTTTTTCTACAGCTTCCTCCGCAGGGAGACATGAGCGACGTGCCCTTCCTCGATTCCCCCACCCAGAGGGAGTCCTCTGGGAGTGTGCAGACCCTGATCTCCAGACACTTGCAGCCCATCCCCGACCCCTCCGCCTCCAAGCGAGTGTGCTTCTACAAGAGCGGGGACCCCAAGTTCGGCGGGCATCGCATGGTCATCAACGGCCGGACCTTTAAGACCTTTGATGCCCTTCTGGACGCCCTCTCCAAAAAAGTGCCTCTGCCGTTCGGGGTCAGGACGATCAGCACCCCCCGCGGCACCCATTCAGTTAGGGGCCTGGAGGATTTACACGACGGTGGGTCGTACGTGTGTTCGGACCGGAGGCGCGTCAAACCTCTCAACCTGGACGTGGTCCATCGACGGAAGGTACCGTGGAACACCACTAGGCCTCTGAGCACCGGCCGTCGGCGCTACGTCAGACGGAACGAAGGCCACGACAGGGCCGACGAGATCGCCAGAAGGGTCTCGGTGCGGACCCCAAAGAGGCTGGTGGTGGTGAAGAATAGGGACCCCACCGTGAAGCGCACGGTTGTGCTTCAGAAAAGAACAGCACCGACATTTGATGCTCTGTTGGATTACCTTTCTCAGGTCATGCAGTTTCCTGTTCTGAAACTTTACTCTACCGATGGCAGAAGAGTAAGTATTTCTGTTCTGATCTTTTTTTTTATCAGATTAAATTATGTTACAGTGTTATTATGTGACTGTCATTTTGAATTTAGGGTTTAGGTATTTTGTCAGGGGAAACTCCAACTCTGCAACCTAATATTTGGTCAATGTCAGGTATTCACGTTACATAGCCCATAGATGAAGAAAAATCTATTTTATCCTATACATCGTTTTGTTTTTTGATTTTTACCAAATTTACCCTTGAATGCTCCAGAGACCAATATTGGATTTTACTTATGCAACCGATCTCCCAATGAGATCTTGCTGGAATATTAATTCTCCTTTTGAAGTTTTAGATCTACCATCTACCATCTATTAAACCATAAATATACCATACCATTTTGCTGGGTGCCAGACTACTAAAACACAGTGTTAAAACAGAATCACAGTCTGTCTTTCATATAAATATATTTCTGCGTCCATATGAATGACTGCTTGAGATTAAGATCAAATGAAAATAATGCAATTATATCGATGTATAATGTAAAAGGGGAAAACATTTAGCGGAAAGATTTAATTTCTCCTTCCAAGACATTTTAAAGAGGTTTACAAGGTACAGTTTGATGCTATACTTATGCATGTCCTAGGAGGTGCTAAGAAGTGCTACAAAGGTATTTGCACCCTGCTGACTGTACTCTGTAATCCTCTCCTCCATCTGTCAAAGAATAACAACACCCAGGAATTCTAATGCAGCTCAGTGCTTTATCATGCCCGATCTCTGCTCTTTCCAGATTACCCTGTAGCTAAATTAGAAAGTTAACTCAACAGGCTTTAGACAAAATGTGTGCTTCTTTTCAGGTTATAGAACTAACATTACAATCTTAATGAAATTGTTATTAAACTTTGAATATTCTTCCTCCTTTAGGTTGATGGGCTTGCTGCTCTTATTTTGTGTTCTGGAGTTATTGTAGCTGCAGGCAATGAACCGTTTCGATTGGGAAACTACAATGTAAATGCATTGTCCAAATACAATGTCCATACAATAGCGTACATGTCACAGTCAACAGCAAACTCAGATGCAGCAGAACCAGCTAGGTTTCAGCCTTTGGCTTGTAAGTATTAATTAATCCGCTCTATTGCTATGCTTTAAACATAACAACAATATATATATATAATATAATTCTATATAATATATAACTCTGACTCTCTCTCTGACTCTCTTCCCGGTCTGAAACCTTGCATTATCAAACACCTTCAACTGAAGATGACAACAAACCACAGTCAAGCGGAAGGGGCTCCAGGAACTTTTCCTTATCTTCAGAGAGATATATGGTTGATCAGATAAACAAGTCTCTGAATGGAAGCATTATCACTGACCAACATCCCCACAATGGATCACTGGAAACAGACCCCAATGGAAACCATACAGCCATGGATATGGACGCTTGGCAAAATTTCAAAACACAGGAGCCACCTCAGGCCTGCATCCTGCCACAAGATGAGGATATTGAGAAGTCCTTCCGTGTGAACCAAGATGGAAGCATGACAGTGGAGATGAAAGTCCGTCTGACCATCAAGGAAGAGGAGCTTCTCCACTGGACCACAACGCTTAGCCGCAGCAGCCTTAACCACAGGACAGCTTGTGCCTCAAGGTCTGGGACAGGCAAAAGCTCGCCTGACTCAAACAACGCCATGGCCAAAGATTCTTCTAGCATCTGCCATGATGCACCAAAAGAAGAAAACCACCCTGCGGCAAATGGAAAGAGTGTTGACTTCAGTGGCGAGAGAGCATGTGAAAGTTATACTTCCACAGAATCAGAAAAACCGAAATCAGTTTTCAAGCGCATCTCGACGCCAGGTCCTCGTCATGTTAGACAGAACACATCGGTGGAGAGCATCAAAACGGTAACGGAGTCAGGGGTTCGAGAGAGCACCATAGGACAGTATTCATACACAGAGAAGACAGCTGAAGCAGAGGTGACTGAGGAGTACTGTGTGGTCAGACACAACAACACCAGCAGCAGCAGCAGCAGCAGCAGCAGCAGCAGACCTGTCCCACACCCGAGGAGACCTGCATCAGCATCCATCCAATCGTCAGTAGTAGCCGAGGTCCTCCAGGTAGAAAACAATGGAGTGGAGATCACAGAGACAGTGATGCACATTTATGAGAGGCAGGGCGGTTGCGACAATTTAGCAAAAAATGAATATATGAATGAAGACATACAAGGAAATAAGTTCTCTGAAACTCCAAGGAGTAATCCGGCCTCCCTTGAATCAAGACAACACTCAGGGAGCATTGATTGTGATGTCGATTTTACACCCCCATCCTCCACTACTGATTCAATGCACAGACCGAAAGAAGTGTTCTCGCTGTCGTCAGAGCCGATATCTCTCAAACAAATGTCTCAAAGTCACAATGAATCTCGGAATAAAACAAATCCAAAACGGATTCCAGTTAAAGCAGATGTACTAGAAAAACACAATCCAGCACAAGTTGGGCAGAAGAAAAAGGCAATTAATCCTACAAGAAAGAAGAAAAGCTCCCTGTCGTCTAGTAACTCAGAAGCAAAACAAAAAGATAGTTCCTCAAAGACAACCAATGGTTCATCTGGGGGGAAGCTCTGTGATCACAATGTAGGAAAAAAGAGTGGTACTTCATCTGATAGTGGTAAAAAAGGTCAGAAGGGCAAGGAAACTGAACTGCCACAAACTGCCAAAAAAGGGAGAAGGTCAGACAAATCATCGAGTGCAAAACAAGCCATCTCACCCAACATTGCCCAAGTGAATAGTCCATCAACTAAGAGAGAGGTAAAGATAAAAGAGAAGGCCCCAAGGGACAATGGCTTCAATATAAATATCCCTGAAAAAGAAATGGCAAGGCCTCCAATGAAGAAAAACTTGCTAAATAGTGTACAACCAAAACAGTTATATGGGCAGGGCAAAAAGGGAATGAATAAGCAAAAGTCCTTGAGTGAAAAGAAAATCGCACCACCAAAACTAGTAACTGTACAGTTAAGTGAGAGTGTTTCAATGCCAGTTATTAATCCTTCCCCATCTGAGGTCCATCAATATGTTGAAAAGTGGCTAGAGAATCAAATGAGCCCAGACTCAGTCCAATACATGGAGGAGGCAACTGTAAAGGAAGCAGAACCTCCAACACATGTTGTGTTTCAGATAGGTGCTGATTCCGACTCTGAGGCTGTGAATGAAGGTCAGACTAACACATCTGCACATAATCTTTCAGATGGAGATGCTCTCCTAACATCAAGGTCTTGCCTACCAGTTCCCTTATGCCAGGAAGGTTCAACAACAGACAACACACAGAGAGTGAGGGGATTATGCATTTCAATGCCGAGCATCAGAATAGACCCCGCAGAGCAAGGGAAAACAATGAGGATGCACCGATCCTCTGAGGCCATTGGTCCAGTTGAGAATGAACCATCGTCATCTACCTCCAATCTCTCAACCAACCAAGCTACATTAAACCCAGTGCTACGGCAGTTTTGCTCCTCCATTCAGTGCATCAGAACGGCCTCCGAGCCCGAGAATCTAGGTAATATCAAGAAGTCTAAGAGCCTTGCGGATTTCTCAACACAAGTGGCCATAGTATTTGGGTCTCCCTCTAGAGCTTTCGTTTCGTTCTTGTCAGCGATGACCCTGCGAGAAACACTAAAAGGGGCTGTGGCAGGAGAAAGCCATGTTTCAAGAAGCACTTCAGAAGCCCTGCTAGTGATGGAATCGTTGCAGAAGATTTCCACTATAGAGGATGAGTTGTTACAGCGATCAAGTCTAACAGATTTGCAGAACAGAACATCCTCTGAACTCAAAGATCACTGGAGAGATTTTCAGGTGCTGAGAGAGAGGCTTAAAAGTGAACCGCTTTCTCCCAAATTCTCTGAGCAAGAGTTTGCACTAGATGTTGTCTCAGAAGCAGGTGACATATTTGCTGATCAGGGTTTTGATATTACAGACATCATGGAAGAGCTCAACATGCCACAAGACCTAAGAGAGGAAATCTCATCAACCTTTAGTCAAACTAAAAGCTTCTATCCTGAAGAGGAAGAGAGCACATTTTTCGAAAAGGAAAATAATCCTTCAGAAACAGACGAAGAACTGGAGAAATTTCACAAAGAACATGCCAATGAGACGAAACAGTCACAAGAGCCTGACTCATTTGGCATCGCAGAGGAAAAAGAAAATAGCCAGTTTCCTGCTGAAGACTTGAATGGCACTATTACAAGACAATCACTGTGTCAAGAACAAAATGATCTCTTGTCTGATTCAACACAAGAAGTAGACGAAGGTCAGGAAATGAAAATAGCAGGAGAGACAGATACATGGGAGCATGAAGAGCAATCAAAGCACCTTGAGAATCGTTCTGAGCCAGGCCTAGTGACCGATGAATGTGGTTCGGAAATATCAGTCAACACAAAAAAGGAAGAAGAAATAGAGCAAGATAGCATGGAAGATGGATATGAGGAGAGGTTGACAGAGTTGGATAGTGAAGTAGAACATGGAGAGGAGGAGTTTGAAAAGGAGAAGTTACAGAAGGCATTAAAAGTAGAACTTGAGGAGAGACAGGATGAAGACAGCAACAGTTTTATGAGTGTCAAGGAAGAAAGGGAGAGGGAAGACGTTGGTGAGGAGAATATAGAGGATGAGATGGAAAGATGGAAAGAGGAGGAAGCTTACACAACAGATGTGGGTGAGGACGTTAAAATGGGGATCCTTGTGGTGAAGAGTGAGGAGGAGGAATGGTGTAAGCAGAGATTAGATGAAAAAGAGCAAGATGAAGGCCAGATTGAGACAGGGCAGTGTACAGACGGCAACGAAGGGGAGGCCACAGAGGATGGCTCAGGGGAAATGGGGTTTACAGACAAAGACGACGAGGCTGATGAGGAGGTTGGTGTGGTGGAGGATGAGAAACAGGATGTTGTGGAGGAAAAAGAAGCAGATTCTGTGGAAGATGAGCTGGAAGAGGGTAGCGCAGTCGATGAGGAGGTGTCGGAAGAGGAGGACAAAATCAGTGAGCAATTAATTGAGACGGAGAACACAGGAGAGTCAACTGATGAATGCATAGAAGGAGAAGCGGCAGAAATGGAACCGGGGGAGGAGAGTGTGGAAGAGAGGGATGAGGAGAGTTGCAGAAATGACGATGAGGGGGGGAAGGACAAGGAAGATGAGATTGATTTAGAAGCTGAACAGGAAGTTGAGGGGGGACAATCATCTGTTGAGGAAAAGGAAGATGATGTTGAAGAGCCTGCATTGGATTTAAGTGTGAGTGTGAAGGAGACAGATTTAAACGATGAAAAGGATGAACAAACTGGCAAACTGGTTCTTGCTGATGCAGATGTTTCTAGCTGCGAAGTAGACAATAATGATAATAGTGACAATGAGAAAGCCAATGCAAATACAGAGGAAGCAACCGATGAGGCCGGATCAGTAAAAACATGTTTTAATGAAAGTCAGTGTGAAGATGAAAAGGATAACGAGACCGATACCGCCCATGATCTAAGAACAGATGACGGAGAGAATGAGGAAGATGAGGAAAAGAGAAGCCAGATACCCCAACCAGTGGAAATATCACAGGAGTTAATAGACTTTGTTAACTCCGCCCTACAATCTTCTTCCCTTATATTCACATACGATATTCTGGGTAACGTTAGGATCGAACCTGATCAGGCCAAGGTCATATACACGAAACAAATGCAAATTCCAAAGAGCAAAGAGGATAGTCTGTATGGTCTGAAGCAACTCCCAAGCCCCAACACATCAGACTTATCTGATTACAGACCAGAGACCTCAGCGAGTGGTGGATATAATACTCAGGAATCCATAGATATCGTCACAGAGAGTGGGGATGAGCATGAACACATGTCTCCTGAAAACGGGGATCCAACACGTGGATCTGAAATGTCATATCAGACTGCTCAGCTCACTAGCTCAAATCCCTCCCTTAAAAGTAAATCAGGACAAATGTTAAAAACAGAGGGAACGTTTTCCTCTTCTGACTCTGGGACTAAGGCATCAAAAGAGGACCTTTCTTATTTCCGTGCTGCCAGTTCGCTGAAGGCAGACCCCGAGGTGGCGACACATGCAGCAGAATTAAATTCAAATGATGGCGTTTTGATAGATAAAGGTAGATGGCTCCTCAAGGAAAACCACTTAATCCGCAAATCTCCCCCAGCCCTGATGGGTATGTACGACGATGTAGATAGTTCCGTGGATATGTCTCCGGATAACACCAGTGAAGATTCTCATCAACATTCCTTGACCCACCAAGACCCCCTTGCAGTCATATCCTCATCAGATCTTGAAGAGATGGCTAAGCCTCATGCTCCTAAATGCATCTATTACAACATGCCACATGGAAGTGACTCAGATCCCTTTTTGGATGACCTCAGCCTCAAAAGTTCAAAGCAGAAATCGAGTAACGGCAAAGGAAAAGGCCTCAAGGTCTCGCCCACTATCGACACTTCCAAAACGTGGCTTAAGAAGAACGGCAGTCTCTCTTCATTTGCATCAGTGGAATTCAAGATGCAAGACAGCAGGGTGCATCCAGAGGGGGATAGAACAGCTGTCGCGCCGGCAACAAGCCCCCCTAGTGGAGCAGGGAATGCACTGCGAGCACAGGACTCAGTTGACGAGTTCCATCGGAGGTGTGGCCAATACTGTCCCATCTTATGAATGTATAATGCTGACATGTAACTTGTTCAAAGTTGTGACTGACATGTATTATTGTATTTCTACCTGAATGTTGAGTGTTGTGAACAGAATCACAGCGCAAAGAAAACCTTGTCCTTTACATTTGGTATTTTATTGTACTGTATTTTGCATCTCCATCAGACTTATATGGGTTTGGTGACTGCAAGGAGTTGTGCCTTCTTATTAAAAGCAGTTATATAGACTCAAGGTGTAAGTATAGCATTATTAATGTGGTCTTTTTGATATTCAAAGGTACATCACAAGGTCAATTGTATAATTTCAATACAAATTGACTATCTGACTTTACAGATGGATCTGTTAATCTCTAACATTGCTAAATGCTGTTTGCATTATCTCCATCGTCTATTATGTAGGCTATTCTTTTGGAAATCATCTTCCATTGCAATTGTAAAAATATGAGCTGTTTATATGTATTACTTGAAATATAAATATAGATATAATATATATTTGTCAAATAAAGCCTCATTGTTGTTATACCAATTTATCATTACATGTGAATGTGGTACACTGTTAAACATACTAATGCCTAAAATATGTTTTAAGTAATGAGCAGGTTGGGAATATGATGTGATATTTAATTTGTTAGATAGTTTTGCGATGAAGACATTTGATTTAAATTGTAAACTACTGTAAACTCACCAAACTAACAAAAAAATGTTGATTGATGCAAACACGTATTGATGTTAACATAATCAAATCTTTTAAAATAAATCTGTAGAATGTCTTTGGGCTTGTTGTCACTGTCCTCCTTTAACATGTAGAGCTGAACGCTAAAGCTCTTTGGGTATTTGGACGTTGCAGAGAGGAGAGTGTCATCTGTTGCTGTCAGTCACTTAGAGACACCACAGGGACCCATATGCTGGTGATACCTGAGGTGAAGATCAGCAGATTGGGCTGCCATGTCAACATACAATGAAGAAGAACCAAAACTCTGGTTGTATTTCAGTGTCAAACAAATATATAGATCATTCATGTCATAGACCAAACCAGGAAAAAATCGAAATGGAAATATCATTTTTTGATATTATCATACCAAAAAATCGAAACACAACAAAAACATTATTATTGAGTAATCAGCAGATATGAAGGAATAACGTTTATGCGTCATTTTGACCCTCAAAACACTCATTGTGGTCCACAGGGAACACCCCGAAGCTCTCTGTCTGGTTTCATCGCTCTGCTCAACATTGTTAGGGCCTGTTGCCAAGGTGACAAGCCATGCGGGTCAGTGATTCACAATCATGGGGAATGAAAACAAAGGAGGCATTTTTTACTGGCCAATGCCCGTGATGTTATTTGATGATCTGCCCAAATAGCACAACTTACAAATATATACTCCTATTTGGTTATTTTATATATTAAGTTTTCAATTGGTCTTGCAATCAATTGTAAAATGGGCAACACAGAGACAAATCCATAGCAATAAGGTGTTACAAGTAAGAGAGTCGTAATTTATTTGGCCTAAATACACACAATGGCTGCTGTGTACTGTGTATAGTCTCCCATACCGCTCTGTCTGTCTCTCCAAGTCTAGGGCAGGAATGAGTATCTTTATTTTGTGTCAATTAACATTTGAGTGAAGTAGGCTGCCAAGCAACATAACTTTGAGCAGCCTGTCCTCGCAGTGAGGTCAGAGACTCCTGTGTCCTCAAGTGCCTTGCACTCACTCTTGCAGTGCCTTTTGTGTTACAAAACTCCCAAGGCCAGTTTTAAACCAAAGTTAAGCTATTAAAGGGTAAGTAGAAGTAGGCCCCAAAATCACTTTTTCCAGTGGAAAATTGTTTCAATTGTTTATTGGTACAAATGTATTTATTTATTTGTGACAAAAATGGGGACGTTTGGGGACATTCTTTGCAAATTCATGGGGTCTGCTATTTCCAGACAAAAATGTTTTCCAGAGTGGTATTTTTCTTTTGGCTGCTCACCCGTTCCCGTATATTTCTAAAGCCTTTCCAAGTTTGTTTCCCCCTCACATAACATTTTTTTTTTATCTCCTGGGTGGAAGTTCTCTAGCTTAAACATTGGTTTACTTACCCTTTTGTGCATTAACTCATGATCCAAAACTTGAGACAAATCATTCCAATTTACTTTAAAAAGAATAGAATCTGGCTGATAAAATGTATCTCTTTTTAGCTTCTATCTTTTAGTTCGTCTCTTCACATGACAGAAGCTTTAGAGTTCCTGTTATTTTTCGACTATCTTATTGACTGTGTGAGTTACCATAGCTAATTCATCAACGCAGTAGATTTCTAAAAGTATCTCAAAGCCTTGAGCATGTGACACCTTAACACATTTAGCCAAGTCCCTTATTGGGTCTCTTCAATGGATTGAGATACATTCCACACTCTGTTATAGTTTCCACTGGTTTCAAAGTAACAGAGACAGATTAACAGACTGTATTAAGCTCAGGAGGCGAAGGGTGCCCATTTGGGCAGACAAAGCACTAGAAGCAACACAACACAACACAACACCACTCAAACAGTTTTTTTAATTTTGGATTTAATCTACATTACAATATCATTATTTAGTCACTGATACTTTCAACCGAAACATCTTATTTTGGTAATATGCATGTCATTTATAAGCATGTATTGGTTATGCATCTCAATTATTCATATACAGGGAGACTGCAGACATTGAGTTGAACCCAGAACCTTTTGGCAGGCTGAGGACAGCCACAGACCACCTGAGTCATGGAGGATTGTAACCTAAAACATTGAATTGGTTATCAGATTAATTGACACACTACAGCACTTTCCATTCCTTATGCAAAAGAAAACAAAGACCATCACATGCTTGACATCCAAATAACCAGATTAATCCACAACACCCATGCATTTGAGGAGAAAGAGCCTATGAGCAACGCTTCCCAGCCCATTCAATGCAGAGTTGTTATGGAAATAAGGTTGAGAACAGCATTGGCATGGCACCATAGATTCTCTCCAGCAACACTGCAGCACTAGGAACTTGGGAACTCTGCAGTATCTTAATGCAGTGGAGAGAGAGAGAGAGAGAGAGAGAGAGAGAGAGAGAGAGAGAGAGAGAGAGAGGGAGGGAGAGAGGTAATACTGTTGTAATCAGTCAG
>OMKX01000021.1:0-22753 GCA_900302425.1 Brosme brosme
AATGAACAAAAAATGTAATAAATAAATAAATACATTGGCTTACATTTATTTATCCGATATATTTATAACGCATTACAGTGAATTATGAGTAATTGTAAGTGTACAAAGGATGTATAATGGGCGTATAGGTAAATTTCATCCTTTCAGGCTCTTGCAAAGGTGCCTATTCGAGTTTAGGGTCCTTTTTCTATGCTGGCGCCTTATATCGTCGTGATTGTGTCAGCGGTCTGTAAAGTCGCGTTGGTGTTTTTACGGAATACTACCAATGTGATTAAGACATATAACTATAATACCTTTAAGATAATCGTTGCCAAAGTTGTATCTAGTCACAGATCGTTTATTTGACATTCATATGTGAACGTGGCCGGGTCTTGGCTTGTAAGCATGTGGGGATCCAGCCGCCGTGTCCTTCAGGAGATAGTGACGTCTCATGTCAAGTGTTTCTCCCAGACAACATGCAAGGTTCGTGCATTGCTTGATTACTAACCGATCCTTAAATATGGTGCACATGAATGGCTGAAGCAACAAAATGGTTGAATAGATGAATGCATTGCTGAACTGCGCAAATAGGGTACGCGTTGTGGTTCTCACTAGTCACTGGGGCTCAATGCTTGTGCTTATGGTTGCTTGTGCCACGATACGTTATGTGCCACATATGTGTGTATTAACCACTTTTAACAGTCTTGTATGAACATGTATACTTTCCCATAGAGTACAGTTGTGGTGGAGCGGTGGTGGCAAGTCCCGTTGGCCAAAGAAGGTCGGGCCCCCAGACTCCATCCACGAAGACACAGAATCTACAAACTAGTGGAGGACACCAAACTAGTGCCGAAAGAGAAAAACATGGAGCTGATTCTAACACAAACGGTTGAAAGTCAGTATCCCAAATGCTTCTGATCATATGTGTGGTCACTTAGTCTATTAGGGACTTTCAATAAGGACGTGTATCGATGTGCTTGTTTTTAACAGAGCTAGGTGGACGAGGAGACACGGTGTGTGTGAAGAAATCTGTTGGCAGAAATAAACTGCTGGCTCAAGGTCTGGCGGTTTATTCATCACCAGAAAACAAACAGATGTTCGCTGAGGAAATACGGGTATGCCTTTCATCTTGCTTTAAATCACTTGCTTTTTGTCACATGCCAATCTTGTTATATTTTAACCTGTTTATGTTATGAATATGCCCCTAATTTATTCAAACATCTTTTATCCACAGCTTTTGCATGAGGGGAAGCCAGAGGATAGAATCCAAACACGCACAGGACAACTTGTAAATGTTTAACTTCCTTTTTTCATTTATCCTTTCATTGTTTTTTTTGTCAAGGTCTCTCGTCATCTCTATTCGTCTTCCTAAAAAGTTGTCATTATGTATTTGCAGACTGTGGACCTCCTGAAACGATCACAGTTGAAGATTAACAAATGGCCCTCGGATGAGTATACACTCACCAAAGAGATTGCCTGCAGGCAATTTGCCCGGAAGGTATTTATGATTTATTTTTAGGGTAATTTTAGACCAAATATATTCTTTAATTGCCGAATATTCAAAATTGTGACCTTTTCATTCAGTTGGGACTTATTGTGCCACTTCATGCATTGAGACTTCCAGACGAGCCAATCAAGGATGTAGGAGAACACTGGTGTGAGGTTACGGTAAGACATATGGGGATCTTTTAAAACCTTACTCAATACTACTTTAGTGTGTAGACAACAAGTGTAATACATGTCTGCTTTGCTTTTTTATTATCTGGAATGCTTAAATGTGCTTGTAGTTCTTGTTGTTCATTAGAGGATGTTGCTCATGTTTGAATAGTTGGGTCAAAAATAAACTGGGATAAAAAGACCTTTTTTTTCTTCCTCCTCAGGTGAATGGAATAGACACTGTGCGTATCCCAGTGTTGGTTCTGCCCTACGAAGACCAATCTGCAATGGAGCAGAAAAGGTTGAGGCAAGAAAATGCAGCTTCTATCCCAACGGAGGCTGGTTCTGAAACGGACGCTCCCGTGTTTGAAGCTTCTGAGGTTTTGACCTCTCCTGATAGGGAGTCTTCTGCTTCTTCAGACCCCTTGCCTTCTGAAGACAAAACAGGACCCCCAACTGAAAACCGCCCCAAAGATGAAGGACTGTGAATTAAAAATACACTTAAAGAAAGGAAGATTATCATGTTCATAGAAAAGTAATGGATCATCATCTGGTGACATCAATGTGAATAAAGAATGCATGATCAGTTTATAGTGTCCTTTTAACAATTTTTATTCAGTTTTGAGTTATACTTTATACCGAACAACATGTCTGCAAACCATCCTCAAGCAATCTCTTCACTTAACTTGCTGATAATTTTCACGAATAAAAATACTTATAAATTCAAAACCAAAGGCCTTGAGTATTACCTTTATGAACCCATAGCAAGTCTTTTATCCTCCCCTCACCAAAGAATGCCACAAAATAAAACTCTTCAGCCCCTAGCTATCTTTATTCTCTAATTTTCTTGTCAACGTAAAGATGGACATGCAGTACTATGGCCACTTGGTGGCTGCATCACTAATGTAAAACAGGTAACTACTGGCATTCAGTTAGAAAATGATTATACTTTCACATGCTCGGATTAAAAAGTATTCTCCCAGTTCCAGCATTGGTATGTGTGGCGTGTATGTTGATGTGTATATATATATTTACTTTTTTTGTACATTATGGTTTGACAATTATAAAATTATAAATTTCATCAAAACTTTTTGAGTTTGTTTATAAAAGCTGGCCCCAAAGTCATTAAGATGATTACATCAGCACTGAAAACCCATACTGCTTTGCTCCAATATCAGACTTTAGTGGTCAATGTCTTAAGACGTAAATGGGAGTAGAAGGAAAGAAAATCCCCTGCAAAAATAATCTTTATTACGTTAATACCAATTTAGGGTGAAGATGCAACATGTCACTAATGCTCTGGGATGAGTTAAAATGAACTAGACCAGAGCATGATCAATGGTAGATAACCAATAAAATTAAAATATATTCTAAACTACATCATGGAAATTGAATGGGATTGAGGGTGTCACATTAGCATTTACTGGCTAGAGGAATAGTTATGAAGCACTTGTTTAATCTTAGGAAATGTGTTTTGAGTCTTGTCAGAAGCTGTAGAGGGGTAGACACAGGACAGCTTTTGCTAAAATGCAGGAGCCAAACATTATGTTAGAATACAGTTCACAAACAAAACATTCCCAATATGAACAATGTTAAACACAAGGTGGACAAAATCGGGGGAACAAAAATGGAGAAGTCTGTTTTATGAGACAAATATTTCATCCCAAGCAACAGTAGAAGAACGCCTTTGCTAGGGTGGAAAAACACTGGAAAGCTTTTATCTACGGTCTATGCGTCTGCCAAAAATGCTTCTGCAGGCCACAGATTGTCAAGAATATAGCTCCTTAGAAGCCATATTTAGCCTGGGTCTGTCGGCGCGTTAGCTTGTTTTCGGCCCAGTTGTTCTTCAATTCCAGCTCACGTTCC
This sequence comes from Brosme brosme, assembly GCA_900302425.1. Taxonomy (NCBI): domain Eukaryota; kingdom Metazoa; phylum Chordata; class Actinopteri; order Gadiformes; family Lotidae; genus Brosme; species Brosme brosme. The sequence continues at coordinate 3,502 of OMKX01000021.1, forward strand.
TTTGCCTACAGATAATAGAAAGAAGGTTTAGATTCAAACTCAAAATAAAATTGACCTAAGCAACAATCTCAAAAAACATTTCTTTATAATATAAAAAAAAAGTGATTGTAGAACAGACTTTTGGCAATTGTTACATAAACACTTAAATTCCTAATTTTACATCTGTCTGTATACCACAGTGTTTCCGCTTTCTTATCATTTTGAAAGCAGCATCTTGACAATACTTGTTTATTGTACAGCAACAAGTTTTACAGTACATGCCAACGAGGTGACAAGGTTCTGTATATTTAAGGTGGCAGCAGCAGTAGCAGTGCAGAAGCACTCGCCTGGTGAATAAGATATGTGATCTGGTGCTTTCGTCTCTGCTGTCCTGTAGGTTGGTCTCCCTTTTTCTGAAAACAAATTAATTAATTAAATACAGAGTCAATAAGATGAGATGAACAAATACACAATAACAACCAATAATCATGATGACAACCAATAATCAATAATCATTACACTGGGGACATGTCCCCACCACTTTTTAAAGTGGCCAATTTTGTCCCCATCATTTTTTAAAGCATAAATTGTATCATTTGTTTCTATTTTTACATAATTTAGGATCATGGTATTAGATGTTGTTTTAGCTGGGCTGACTGACATGCAATGGTGATTTCAGTAGATGTGATATTGGCATTGTTCGATTGACAAGTTGCTGCAGCTGTGGATGCGATGCATATGGAAGACTTGTGTGGTCGATGTTGTGCATTGCATGCTGAGCCTTTTCCTTTTTATCGATTATGTACACTGTACAATTTTTTCATCTAACCACGTTGGTCGAAGATTAACACGTGTTAGTGTAAGCTCACCTTGCTGAAGGACTTGCGCTCTTGTTTCTCCTCACTAACGTTCTTGGTCATCCACTGCTGGCTGCCAATCAACTGGTCATCGCCTTTGATCTCCAGAAACTTTACTTCCTCTTTGCCCCGGTTTCGTTTCCCCTGAAGCCTCATGAACTGTAGCGGGGGAAATATTTTAAAGGAAAAAACAAAAGGAATCTTAAATAAGCATTAGCTTCACCGCAAAGGAGGTCCTTTTTTACAGTCGTCATTCTTCTGGAATAGTAGCAATTGAAATGGTAGACTTAATCAATTCCAACTCAGAAAATTATTTCAATAAGTGTCTAAAAGTACTTTAGTTCAAGAGAACCAAAAACTAAAACAATGGAGAAAAGTTGCACTTACTGCCTCCTCATCAAACATTTCGGATGATCCCGGCTCATCATCATCCTCATCATCATCCGCTTGTTCTGGGTTTGCGTCCTGGTAGTACGGCTGGTTATAATAACCCTGTCCCATGTGGAAACATTTAGAAAGGAAGTGAGAGGTTCCCATTTAATTTAAATTAGAGATCAGCTCTGAAATCTATGGCAGGCATCTAACAGTTCTTCCTACCGGAGCTCCAGCATCTGTTAATGGCTGTGGGTACTCTGGAGGGTGGCCGCTCCAGGCCCCAGGCCCCTCTTGGCTGGAGCCAAAATCCAGCGGGGCGTCCGATTGGCCATCTTCATCAACCCTGGGCACGAAGGGGGCAACCACAGGGGCCCGGATTTCGAGGTCTGGGATAGGGGCCGCCGCAACGGGGATCGACACCGCACTCTCTCCGAGGGAGAAGTAGTTTTCTGGGGCCACATCCTCTTCGTTGTCATGGTCCTCGGCGGCTATTTGCCTAGCGAGCTGCAGGGCCGCGGACTTAGCAGCAGCCTTGATGGCCGATGGAGAGTCGCTGGAGATAAAGAGGCCCTTGGCAGGTGCTGCAGGCTTGTGAGCTTTGGGTTCCGCAGACTTGGTGAGTGTGTAGGGTATCAACGGTCTGTTGATCTCCTTCACACTCATGTTCCTGGGCTGGGGCAAGAGGGAGGAAAGGCCTGTGCCAGACCCCTGCTGGAGGGCAATGTGTGCAAATGAAAATAAACGGGTTCTTTATCATCTTTATACACCAGTTACAATGTAGATTATACTAACAGATAGAATTTGCTCATAGATTACGTTCAACTTGGATTATTAGGTGATACTCAAATCAAAGGAGCATGTTGTGGCAAAAGCCTAGTTTCTAAATTCAATCCCCAAATATAGCAGTTGGTTTTAACATCTTTAGGTAACAAAACATGTATACACTGCATCTTCAAGATTACTTCCATGCCAAGTGTGGGTTGTTTCCTTACCTGTGGTTGTGACCTTTTCTTTGCTGGTTCGTCGTCATCGGAATCCGACTAGACACATTTAGAAGTATATTAATAGTTATATTAGTATGTTGATGCAACTGATGAAATAGAAATCGAAGCTTAAGATGTCGTTAACTCACATTTTCTCTTTGGATCTTCGGTATAGTAATTTTGACAGGCTCTGTACGTTTCTTCGGTTTGGGCAAGTCGAAAAGTAAGCCCCCCTTTTGAGACTGCGAATCGGGGCCATCGTGGAGCGAAGTGGCCCTGGATGAGATGCTTGAATTTGTCTGCCTGCTTGGTTCTTCACTGCGAATTGCACTTGACGTTGCCTTTTTAGGCGCTGGTAAAACTGAAAATAGCCCTCTACTCGGTTTGCTCTCCGGTGCAACACTAGTAGAAGTTTCTTCGGAGTCACTATCGTCACTGCTTCCATAGGCAACTAAAGACATGTTGGCTGATGTTATTTGTGATGCTGGGGCACCCAGCGCACATGTATAACTTAATTTGTTAATGCTTCAAAAACTCCTACTTACGTTTATTTGCGTTTTTTTGGCTTGGATGCCAATGTCTGTCGTATCTTACTTGAAACTAAAAAAGTAATTTGACTACCAGCCTGCAGAATATGTAGTGGCTATGACAAGGCCATCACAGCGAGCTTGGGGTCTATCTAAAGTCGGATTAACGTTAAAATCTAGGCCGCGATTGATAATACCACTTATCTTCTGCGTTTTGAGTAAGTTGATTTCGGGTTACTTTATGAGGAATACCCTGACATGGATCTCTTTGCTTATATATTGATATCTGGGTTTCTGCAACCAAAAATAGCAACCTCTGATCAAAACATAGCTCTTCTTTCCAAGTCGAATACTCTCCACTATTGCGCAGGTTCTTGCGCATATTTACTTCTTCGTTTTTCCCTCCGTCTTGTCCCACTGTATCTCTAGGCCCTACAGCTCACGACCGCCACCCAGTGGTGCAGTGGGATCTGCATCTCCAAATGCATTTTTTATTCAATGTTAAACTTGCTCACAACACATCATCTCACATCACACTGATTGTGTGTGGACTAAATATAAGTTGTTCTAATAACCACTTTGCTGGTTATACCTGAACAATTTAGCAAGCCGAGCCAAAACTAGAATAATGCATTTTGTCAATGGAGGTCAATTAGTTGCATACTGTACGCAACCAACAGGGGCGCTGGAATTAATTGCAACTGAAACCAGTGGGTGCGTCGCCGTCTACGAATTGGGAAGCGGGTTACAATTTCAAACCTAAACAGTCAAGAGAGCGAAGATCGAGACCGGGCAAATATAATCCGAAATCCATTTTGAAGCGACCTAAAGGTTATAGAATATTATTCGTAGCGTTTACATCGATCAGAAGGGCCCAAAAACTGCGAAAATATAATTTCTTCACATTTGTTGTTCCCTCCTTGCATTTGATATCATTGCTTCAAACCACGGCGTTGTTTGTTTATTTGCAGGTGTTTTTGTTGGGATACCATACCAAGCGTTATTACGATCCACTCTCATACATCTCCACATATTCCCTCCAACATGCCGAGGTCGAATAGGCAAAGGGAATACAAACCTGGTGATCTGGTGTTCGCCAAAATGAAAGGATATCCACATTGGCCTGCGAGGGTAAGCAACCAACCGTTCACGATTGTTTTGTTCTCCTCATTTTTTTTATTTTGATGGTTATTACGGGTGGCTTCTTTAGTTTTCATAGCCCATGCATGTAAGGCCTCATGTGGGTTAGCTAACATTAGCATAGCTCAGTTGTGTTAGCTCACTATTAAAACATGTAACCGTCTCGAGCGGCCGTGGACGTTACGGCCGCTCGAGACGCCAGTCAGTTTCAGTTGGTGTCAGTCATGATCCGTTGGATAAGACTGCACGAGCTCGCCTACAACCAATGGTTGTGTGTGTAGCCTGTTGTACTGGCACGGGCTCGCTCTTGCTGTTTATAAATAGGTTTCAATTCGTGATACACTCATGGTGTTATTCACATTGTGTGCGCTAACGTAAATATGTATGTTCATTTGCTGGGGGGTAGAGTCAACGGTCATGTGGTGCTTTTTGAAAAGGAGCCACGTCGCTCACCAGCTGTTAGAAACATGTTTAGTTTATGTTCAGTTTAGCGTTGGAAGTTTGTAATCGCCCTTCTGGTCCGCGATTCTGATCAGAAAATGCACATTTCTCACTGGGTGGAAGCGTCTACCTGTAGGACTTTGGTCCACTCGTTCCTGAAACTATAATACCACCGACTTAGCGTGGGCACTCCTTGTCTAGACACTTTCAAATTTGTTTAACAGTGTATCCCAGTCTCCATTCATTCCCTTAGTTTACTGGGGAAGGCTATTCAAATAATTGGACCAGTGTACGAAATACAATGTTCCACATCACAGTGTTCATGTTATAGTAAAACGTTGACAAAACATGCATAACACCTAATATCGTTCCATGATTATTGTGTCCATGTAGCATTTCCCTCCTTTACCGTATTGTTGTGGTCCAACTACATGCCCTGCCTTGTGTACCTTGACAAACTGGCCTCATTTTTGAATGCCCATTTGGCAGGAAGCCTCCTAGAAAACCGTGACTTTAACTCTGTACGGCACTTTGTTGTGTGCCTTTATCTGATAGACTATTGAGTGTTTCTTCACATCTTCACTGTCATATTTACCTTTATCGGGGATCGGTACCTTTATCTGTTTGATCACAGATTGACGAGTTGCCCGAAGGAGCAGTAAAGTCACCCTCCAACAAGTATCAGGTGTTTTTCTTTGGAACACATGAAACGTGAGTTGACTGAACACTAGGCCTATTGAACACGACTGAACACTATTGATCTGGTCCTGATGGCTGCACCATTCTCATATTGTTAAATATATGTACATAAAAAGATCAATGTATATATTTTTGGGGATATTTGTATGCAAAAAGGATTTATGTGTGTGAGGATGTACATAGTTGTGTTTTTGTGAAACCATTTAACGGAGTGAGGAAGATGGTATGCGTGCTTTTGAAGTGTGGGCTTTGCTGGGGTAACCTCGTCGGGTCAGGCTTATCAGTGTCATGTTTGCCTACACCAGGGCATTCCTGGGGGCCAAAGATTTGTTTCCCTACGACGAAACCAAGGAGAAGTTTGGAAAACCCACCAAAAGGAAAGGCTTCAGTGAGGGACTCTGGGAAATTGAGAACAACCCCACAGTCACGCATGAGGCCTACGAGGTGTGTGTCAAAGTCTTAGCACGTGGACAAGTCTTTCTGGCTGCACACAGGATGCTATCAATGATTTTTTTTATGTATGCTTGTTATATAGCAATGCAAATTTGATAGGCTATATATAGGAACAACTTTTGTAAGATGAACCTGAGGTTGGAGAAGTGCATAATGAGTTAATTTCTAGGATACAATAAAATTTTCTTTCATTGAAGATCTCAAATTGGAGGAGATATCCAGTTGGACACTCAACACAAGCTCCTTAAAAGCATTCATTGAGCTTGCTGTACATATTTTTGAATTGGCCTAACCAGCCCAGGCTCAAGTGAGTTTTGGCAACAGTGTAGCAAGTCAGTCTCTCTTAAAAAACAACAACTTGCCAATCTCTCTTAAAACGAAATAAAGCCACAAATAAAATGGAGACTGGCATCACTTTCATATGGACAAAACCTGATTCATGATAACTTATGGGGTTTTGATCAGAATGAAGGGTTCAGTCAAACAGTGCTATTCTGTGATGTGTTTGCTAATATGTGTTCACAATCTTGGGTAAATTTAAACCATTGCGCTACATTTAATATCCAAGTGTGAGATTACATTTAGGCTACACAAAGAAAATAATGTTACACTTGCACAATACAATACAGTCGCGTAATATTCCGCCCAAAAAAAAGAGGTAATGGTGGTCTATATGTGTCATTATGCATTGTGCTTACGTGAACATCTTTCCCCACTTAGGCAGAAGAGAAGGAAAGCTTGTCCGATGGGAAACAGGAGGCTGTTGCTGTGGAGAAGGCTGAGGCAGAGGGCAGCAGCGATGAAGACGAGGGCGCCCTGGTCATCGACGAGAAGAACGAACGAGGCGGGGCCAAGCGGAAGGCAGGGGAGTCCACAGAGGTAAGCTTCCACGGGTCCGTTGGAAGAGGGGGGAGAACTTTTAGGTCTAGCGTCTTTACAAGTGAGGCAGAGAACAATCAAAGCATACAATCAAATTGGGTTACCACACACAATTCTGCAAGTGCTGCATGACAAAGTGAAAAAAAAAGGAAACTGTACAGGGTTCAGAGTAGCTATAGGAATCAGAAAGACATGGGAATAACTAAAGATAAATAACTATTCCACTACTAAATAGCTAAAAACATAACATGATCTTCTACTCATGCATACTCTCGCTCATCCTCTTTTCCTTCTGCTAGGCGTCTCCCAAACGTCTGAAGGACACAGGAGGGGAAGGCGACTCGAAGGCGGACGACAAGAAGTCCAACGCAGAGGCCAAAGCCAATAACGTGGCAGGGCCCCCAGCCGCCGCTCTGTCCTCACAGAGTGAGTCCAAAGCAGAGTCTAAGAGCGATGCGCCCGTGGAGGAGAAGCTAACCGCAGATAAGGTGCGTCGCCGGTCAACAGGCGGAACTTCATAGCAAAACAATATCGATTAGAAATTGTGTGTACTAATCATTTTGTGGTGCTATCCCCTGTTCTCCTTCTAGCCTGTGACGGACAGTGCTTAACAGCCAATGGAAATCAAGAACCTGGTCTGGAGTTGAATGAAATCCGAGGCGCCAAATTGATTGCACTGCAGGATGCTAGATTTCGGCTGTTATCCAATAGGAGAGTTTTAAAAGCTAAAGTGTTTGTATAGAAAAAAAAAATAACCAAAACATTTATTTGTCATTTTGGGGTATTATATATCCCAGAGTTTAAAGTTTCCTAATCTGATTTCAAACAATTTGAATGGAGCAATTTAATGCTCATTTATACATGGGATTTGGTGGTGTGTATATATATTTTTTATTTCCAAGTGCAATTACATAATCACAAATGCTAGGTGTCAAACATAGTTTATTTCTGTGAGCTTACATGGACATACAAATTACTAGTAATACTTAAATTCCCGTAATGGTCATTTGTGTTTTTGTGGAGAAAGAAAGAATGCTTTCATCCATAATTATGTATCACTAAATCTCCCGTCGGACCATTGGGTTTGACATCGGTGCTTCATAAAGTACATCTCTTACTTTTCAATTTTAGCTTCAATACAGCGTTTATGCAGTCAAGGTTTAATTTCTCTTTCATTCGCCTCACCTAGCCGCTCAACATATTTCAGTTTTTTTCAGTGATTTATCTTTCACAAAAGCCGTCGCTTGTGGAATGTCGTCTTGTTAAATGTAGGAAACGTACTAGCTTATAAAGCCTTTATTTCTTTTGATTGCTTTTGCATGCTTTATAGTAGGTAACCATGTCGTGCCGTTAATGTCACTGAATCCCACCTACAATTTCACGAGGGTGTCGTTTTTGGAAAGAATCTTTTAGAAAAGGAAAAAAATAAAGTGAACATTTTAATGGTGTTGTTGATTTTCCTCTGTGCCCATTGCCTTGTCGATGACATGCATTAATGAAAGCAGACAGACATTCCCAAATATTATTGTGTACATTTTGGGTGTTAGAAAGTCGAGAAATTGCATTTGGAAATGCATTTTGATGTTTAATGTAGCTCTTTGTTTTGTTTTTCCTCATACTTTTGAACAATGTTTTGGGGGTTATTGTTAAATGTACATTTGGGGGGGCATTTGACAATGGTGGTTCAAAGTATCTTGTGTTTCTAGGTTGCTAAGAATGCTGTAGTACATTGATAATGCATACAATTGAATCCAGAATTAAATATAAACCTGTAATTAAGCCCTATTGCCCGCAAGTAGATTGATTGTATCATTCCCAAAGACATCTCATTTAATTCTGCATATGTTGGCATTTGACCTGTTTTAAAATTAAATGCAGTTATGTTTTTATTCTTCATCGCAAATAGTCTGTTTCAAAGTTACTTATATTCCTTTCATACATGTTTTTATTATTATAGATCCAATGTTGAATCAATGATATAAATCCTTTCCAAAACAAAAAGCCATGGAAGTAAAGGTAACCTGGAATAGTTCAGTGAACCTGCAATTCTCCCAAGATGACGTCCTCTATATATCATGTCCCCTACCACTACTGTTGCCAATGATTTATATAAGGAACATGGCCCCTGACTTCACAGCTGAGGTCTTGCTGAAGAAACGGCTTAGAGTGGTAGTTTTTGAATTCTGCATTCATTTCTTGTCATGTCATGTCATTTTTGCTGACTACCATTCAAGTTTAGTATACTGTGTATAAGCAGTTGTTGACAGTGCATTTAATAAATATGTTGATTAGAAAAAATACCTGTTGTGTTTTTTTTTTTTTTTTTTAATCAATCTTGTAATAAGTTTCCTTAGCAAGTTGACACAATAGCTTTTGGGAAGAATTGAACTGTGTCTTATGAATACAATACAAAAGCATTAATATTCAGATAGAAACAGATTCCTGTCTAGAAAATGCATGGGCTGAGTCATTGTATCATTGTGTACTAATATTGAAGTAACCTCCACCTCCCGCTGCATGCTATCGTCTTTATTAATAAGGTACATGTAGAGCTTGGATTGAGACTGAGAAAAATAACAAAAAATAACCAAACATTATTTGTGGATAAAATGTAATGTATTTCCAATTAGTTGAATTTGCCCTAGACCAGATAATAAAATGAAGATGACAGACAGTTAGCCTGTTACCTTTATAGTCGTCGGCAGGCAGCTGAGGAGTTAAATAATGCCATCTTCATGAATTTATTTTATCTGTCGAACTTGCTCATCAAAGTCGGTGGACATCTGCACATCAAATCAAGGCAAAGGCATAGATAGGGTAACCAATAAGGTGTTAGGATCCGCCCGCCGACTTTGACCGAGTTTGACAGATAAAATAAATTCATGAAGCACCGCAACACAGGACCATGAAATAATTAATTAAATAGTGAAATATGTTTTTTACATAAAATGAATTGGTATTTTAATGAATTAATGACACATTTATTTCCGTTTTTAATTAATTAATGACACATTTAATTTATTAATGACACATTCAATTAATTATTTAATGTTGTATTTATTTAATTAATTATGGCACTTTTAGCCCTCCATATATAAGATGATAATATAAATAGTTTGTATCCGGTTTGTAATATATACTATGTCCTCCATTCCACTAGGGGGCGATGCACAAATCTAACTAGTTTCTTGACCTGTGTGCATGTGACATTGAACCAAGAGCATCACGGACCCATGCCCTGCTGCAGATATCCATTTAGCTAGTACTAATTACAATTAATTATTAAATCGTTCTTATTTATTTGGGACCACCTTGATCTTTACACACATGATATGTATCACCCAGCCAACGGGCTAACATTAGCATTTTCTAGCAGTGCTCCTTTACAAGAGGACTAGGAGAGAATCTGGACCCGGACCAGGACAACAACCAGGCCAATCAGTTTCAAGCAGAATGCGTCTTACAGCTTTTCTGTCGATGGCAGCCAGGGTTGTTTTGCCCAAGGACTATCGCTATGGGATGAGCAGGCCATGGACAGAATCAGCAAAGAAACGTAATCCACCGGGCAAGAAGAGGAGAAAGGTGTTCCTTGAACCAATAGCCTTTCAAGACTGGTCTGTTTTCAAAGGCGACACTGTGAGTGAAGCAGTTGAACTACTTGTGTTGCACTTTATAAGTCTATTAAGATGAATGCATAGATCTCCTTTAATGTCTGTTTACTGTGCTACCCTATTTCAGGTTGAGATTCTAGCTGGTAAGGACAAAGGGAAGCAAGGAAAGGTGGTCCAAGTCATCCGAAAAAGAAACTGGGTTGTCCTGGAGGGGCTTAACACGGTAAGAACAACGCACTTACCCATATCAGACTGTTTGTTTAATATTGTGACGCTTACAGTATAATACTGCTTATTGTGACCCATCATAGATTTGGGAAGACAAACAGAAATAGTTGTGCATCAATATTCATGGTAATAACATAGCGTTTCTCCATAGTCCCACATGTACTATTTAAATCCATTAGATGGAGCCAGATGGCGTTCTCCAAGCATGGGCTGAGCAGCGTAAACTCAGCTGTTTGGCCAGACTGCCTTGACTTCTGTACCTATGCCATTTCCTGTCTCAGCATTTTAGGTACATTGGAAAATCATGGGACTACCGTGGCACATACATTGCCAGTGAGGCCCCGCTGTTGGTTGAAAACGTAACCCTGATCGACCCCACAGACAGGTAAGCCTTACCGTAACAGAGAGATATAGTGACTGATTCTAGTGACATCGATACCACTTGAAATCTCTGCCATAGACAATGTGTGTGTATGTGGGAGTCGTTTTGATGACCCCATCGCTCTTTTTAGGAAGCCCACGCCGATAGAATGGAAGTTCACAGAGGAAGGAGAAAAGGTGCGGGTTTCCTCCAGGACGGGTCGGATCATCCCCAAGCCGATCGCTGAGCGCTGCGACGGCATCGTGACGCAGCAGTGGAAAGGTGTGGAGTGGAGGCCTTTATGGCTTTATGGCATTCCCAGTTTTAAATGATGACTTCTTAATCCTCATGGGGCCCCACTACTAGTAGACATGACATAAACGAGTTAAAGTTTCACTTCTTATTATTACGGCCAGTTTTCCGCCCTGTTGACCGCTGTAAGTGCTTACAGCCTTTGCCTAGAGTTGCACAAAATGTGGATCGCCATTTTGCATTTTGTGCTCACCGAGACATTGCATCATTTCCTTGTTGACATTATTCTGAACCAGTTTTCGTATGGCTTTGCAGACGGGCCGAAAGACACCAGTCCGGACGACACTCTGGAGAAGACCTACACGCCGTCGTTGAAAACCCTGGAGGAGGAGGTGATGGAGAAGCTGGGCATCCAGGAGCAGCGACGGCCCCAGAAGTCCTACTGGTATTGAGTTTGAGGAACCCAAGAGAGACACTCAAACTCACTATCCCTCCCCCACGGCACGTGAAGATGCAGAGTTATTTCTAGAACCACTGAAATGGCATATTTGGAAAGGGACACGATAACAATCACACAACATTGGTTGTGTGGAATTTTTTATGCCGAAACACATGAAGGGGAAAAACGCTGCGTCACAGATGGTTTCCCCTACCTGAAATGATTAGTGGTAACAGAGCTGGTATTATGTTGTTTTTTTCTCTGTAAAGAAATAAATCTAACACTTAAAATAGTTGTGAAAAGGTTTGGAATTTATTTAGTACTGTATCATTAAGTGAAATACAATCAAATCATACATAGCGCAGACTAATCCTTTCTTAAATCTTCCAAAGATTGGGAAAAGGAACATGAAGATGGTGGAGTAAATACATTTACATTTAAATTGATCAAGTTTGATAAATGTTGAAGGAATGCATGCATTGTTTCTTTCATAACTTTTATTTATTAGTCAATACACACTATCTGCTGACTCCGTTGACTAAATGTCAAAGCACTTCTGCAGCTCACTACTGTAAGTAGTTTCAGTGGCGGTATGATTGGGTCGACTGTTGCAATATGCATAGTCATAGCTTATGTTGGGTCCTGTCCTCACCATCCGTCGCGGCCAATCCAACCACTCCAAGCTGACATGATGTATGAGGCAGCAAGTAGCTAAATTGTATTACTGCCCAAGATGTGTACTTAATGCTGTGGAAAGGTGGTACTGTCCCAGAGCTGTAAAGGCACCGTGCCACACAAGTTGTGCAACACAACTTTCTTTCAGTTTCTATTTCTTTTTCAAAAGTTGGTAGACCGAGTAATACCAGGTAATGGAGGAACTCCAAAAGGAAATACCGTGCGGACGAGGTTTCACGAATGAGCAGTTTCAGCAGAAGCCTCCTATTATCCTTGTTTGACACTGGAAAGTATGACTCATAATCCTCTCCTTAAAAAGAGTACTGACCAATTAATTACAAATCAGCATGACACAGGAAATGAACAATGTTTATAAAGAAAAACTTGCTTTATCTGAAGCGGATCCTGTTATATGGCTGTTTTTGCACTTCTAGTCTGCCTTGCTTTTGTTAGACATTTAAGAAAATACACACAGGAGCCATTTAATACACCCATAGTCCTTAGTCATTGATCCCTGAGCTGCTGCGTAAGGGAAGTGTAACGGTCTGAGACGTGGGCATCTTTCACTTTCCAGATGCCTCAGTCTGTGTGTTGGGATTTGATCCAGGTCCTTCTCCTGATTGCTTGTGTTTTCTCAAAGGTTCTTTAAAAGGTTCATGGGTCAGAATACAGCAATATATTACTTTTTTTAATATATATACTTTTTTGTTGTACTAAAGTACTAAATCCTGAGGTTTTTTTCTAAGATAAGATTTGTTCTGTAATTATGTACTTTTATTATTACTGCAACTTGCAAACAATATATCTATATGTTTTGCATTAGACATTAGTTCCATTTCCAGGACTGCTGCTGTTCCTGTGGGTATCTCCTTCTGGGGGTGTTTTTCTTTCTGGTGAGTCAGCTTGTCTTTATGCAGACCTGTGGCTCAATATTAAGGTCTTTCTATAAACCTTACTGTTTTATGGTTGTTTGCTGTAATTCTGAGCCAGGAGGGATCTTCGGTTTGGATATCCAATTAACTGGAATAGTGGTGCAATTTCCCGCAATAGACTATCCTTCCCCCAAACTTATTACTGTGGTTTTTCAGAATACTTTACCCGTTCCAGTCATATGGGGTGACTGTTGACTTCTGGTCCAGGGGCTACACAACATTTTAAAACCGATTATCTGGGGCTGTAAAACATTAGAGGTCAGATTATCTTGTATGTCAATTGCATTCTGGATTGGAACTACTGAACACATACAGCTCTTACACAATTAAACGTTTACATATAAACAAGTTATACCTCAAACCTGAACTTAGACATTCAATGATATTAATTGCTTACTAAATATAACACACTCACACGACCTGGAACAGTTTTTACAGGCAATAAATCCTAACTTTTAATGTGATGCTTGTGTTAGCTTTCAACATCCAATAATTCTCCCATCCATCTTTATCATAGCATGGGATTATGAGCTTTCTGTTCAGTTCACTAAGAGCAACTTCAGCCCTATAAGTTAACATCTGTGTACTGCAGATGGAGAAAAAGAATAGCCGCCTCTTTACTTTTCTCTTGCAATCACAGGTTTTGCGGCCACTAGCCTATTAATACATGCTGTGTCTAAATTTAGTTGGTACCAGGTCTACAGCTGCAGAGGCATCTATAGCATACGACAACTCCTAAAAGGGATGCGTCAGGGATATTATAATTGTGTCACATTTCCATTGTCTGTCCACGTGTCGTCCCCAACATTTTGGTAGGTGGCATGGCGTCACATGTAAAGAATGGTAAAGCGGTGCTTTGAGTGATGCAACCAGGAGAAGTGGATGATGATGAGCACGGCTTCTTTTCCCAGCTCTATAGGCTTTCTCCCACAATGCTGCTGCCACTTTCATCCCTGGAGGGGGGAGGTTGGCGGGAGAAAGAGCAAGTCAGCGGAAACAAGGCTTTTGAGGTTTGCCGTTTTAAAGGAGGAGAGAATGATTATGACTTAACTATAATGGGATGAAGGCAAGGGGTGCCTGGTGTTTTAAAAGTTTAGTTGTGGACATTTCTTTGCCGTATTAAGGTCATATTAAAAAGTATAACATTTTATCAGTCTCTTCCATTGACATGCAAAATAGGTTAATAATCCACCCTTTTCCATTGCCTTGCAGTGTCCTTATTCTTTGGTGATTCAATTCATTCGGTTACCATTGCTGCTGGTAACCAAGTTGAGTAAAACCGCCAGTGAGTCAGGCAGAAAAGATGAGACTTTATAGGCAGAGTGGGCACAGCTGTTTTACATGTGATGATTCAAACAGACCTTAGGTTACCTCAGTTAGAACTCAGTTGACCTATTTCTGAAACTGTTGCAATCTATTGAACATTTTCCTATTCCCATTTCCTATCCTATACTGGTCAAAGAAATATGAGCTGTTTAATGTAGACATAGGAACTTGTTCCCGTAGAAATGCATTGAACAGGGAAAATCGTGGGTAGGAAGAGGGGAGTTAGTGTAAGAGAGGGTTTTGCTGACTCAGCAAAAACCCAGAACATCACAGCAGCCACCCAGAACATCCTAGCAACCAGCCACAACACCACAGCAACTATCTGGAATGTCATAGCAGCCATCAAGAACACCATAGCAACCACATAGGTTGGTCGCATAGCAACCATGTACAACACCATAGCAACCACTCAGACAACTTTAGCTTCCATCCCTAGAAACCCGCTAGCAACCACACATAGCAAGTACCATAGCAGCCACTCAACCCCGCTAGACCCCCTATCCCAGACAACCCAGATCCTAAAGCAAGGCAAGTGCCTAGCAACACCCTAGTAACCACTGAGCAAGCACCTAGCAACATGCTAGCATCCACCCCAGAACATCCTTGCCTGGCAACCATGAACATAGCTCACTACCACCAACGCACATTTGACATGTAAATTAGCCACAAATCACTTAATCTGCTTAATTTTAGATGTCCCTATTGGTACACAACTAAGAAGAATAATTAAAGAAACATTTAATTCAACATGGAGACAGTTTCCCACTACCAAGCCACTGAATGACCTCATCCCAGGAGCAGTACGACATTGGACTCTAATTATTGTTGTTGGAAACCATAACTTCAGCCTGCCTCCGGGATCTGAAGCATGAATCTCTGCGTAACTATTGATTACGTTTGATCTAATTTAGACTTTCTCTCGCATTCTTGTACACAGGATACACATTATTTTAAATGAATGGGGAGAAAAGTGATTTATTTATTTCTTTGACGATATAGCCTATATTCATAATGAGTGGTTCCAGCTCATCTAAGATAACGTGAATCATGTTTTATCACCAGTTTGGAATTTCAATGCAGAAACATGATCAGATTTTTAGCAAAAAGTATTTTAAAGATGAGGCCTATATAGTAGGTTATATACTGAGGCGGTGTAAGCCTGCCATAAAAAAGGTATTTATTTATTTATTATTCTTAAAGGGAGGCTCTGCTTCCATTCAGAAGTCTTTTTGGTCACGTTGATGATTGTACCTGGCTGCCTATATAGGCCAAACGACATTCAGTCTGATTTGAATTGCACGAAGACCCACACATGCCCGTGGCCAGCCATGAGGTCACCGAGGTCATGACCTCAGTCATTTTTTAGAGTTTAAAATAAAATTGGAAACTAAATACAATTGTATAAAAAAAATCTAAAATCACAGTTTGAGAATTTCTCCGAGATGAGTGCATGCTTTATTCAGTTTAGACTTGTTGTAGACACACTATTCTTCAAACCCTGGAGCCACAGTTGGTGCAGCCCAACCTGTGACTCATATATTCCACCTTTCTCACCTTTCCTAAACAAAGGACTCCATTGACTCAATAAAGTGTTTTAGTGTCCGATTTCGTTGGATAAATCGATAAAAAATGGTGCTGCCAAGAGGATAGTAAGACTATGGCGCACGGCCATACAACAGCAGGCGAGCACTAGGCCATGCTGTCTTATCATCTTGATGTTGTTTATTTTCTGTTTCTTTCCGAGAATGCTTATACTTGAGATTATTTACTAGGATGCTTGTGATTCCTCAATAGTCATTAAACCGTTTAGTTTGCGGCCGGGACTCAGAAAATGTCATAATCAGTGATTTGAAGAACGGGACGAGTAGGCAGACGGTGTCAATGGAACAAAACCAAAGACAATACAATAATAAAAAACACTTAAATCCAGCAGCCTGGGCCTATATGATCATATAGCTCTGATACAAAAGTTATCATTATTCATATAAGTCAATGTAATAACCTATTGCCATGCACAAAACAGAGTGGGGGTATAGAACGAATATAACCCATCTAAGCCACATATTCGCAGGCCAAGTTCAGTGGAGAGCGCGTGCACCTGCGGGAGATTCCGTGCAGACATGAGCGCCACTGCATTGACTCAAACCCTCCGTAGCGCCTGGTTTATCCCGAGGCGCACTGTGCGTTTCTCGTTGAAGCTGCAGCTAAACGTTATTGGCTGAAAGTAGGCGTACAGTCACCGTCATCACTAAATAGCACCATGACATTAGTTATTTTCTAGATGTCACCACTCCCCCGCCCCTTTTTGTACTATCTTCCCTCTGATTGTTTGGGGGGTCCTACGAAAGTGGGCAGTTCAGTTTTTTCATATTTAGCTTTACTTTGGCGGAGGTCTCTCTTTCTGGACGTCCTTTGGAGCCGGTCAGACGCTGAGGTTCCCATACCTGCGCAGAACGCGTCGCCTACACACTCGTGGTCGTTCAACGTCGCAGTGCACTGAAGTTTTACGCACTGCGCCAAGTTTCATAGGAATCGGTCACCGGACAGAAAGAAACCTCACCAAAGATTGATTTCATCAGCTGAAATGCTTTTAAGGGGAATCCGGTAGGCTGACGCTTTCTTTATCGATCATCCGCGGTGCAATCTACTTTTGGTTATTTTCAATGGTGTAACGTAGGAGCCTAATCTACCTCCAAGTTCAAAGCCTACTTTAGGCTATTAAAAAGTAAGGACCGAGTATTAGCAGACTAATGAATGAATGAGTTAACGAGTTGCCTTGTCTTGGCTACTTAGACTTTCTGTCATGCATCGTTTTAAAATGTGTGCTATAGCCTTAGTTTAGGGGCTCCTAAATGCATCCTACCTGTGTTACTTCACTTAGGGCTCTTTTTCCTTTTCACATCAACCTGTCAATCAGCCTGATCCGAAAGGAAATCCACTGGCGGTTGTTTTCTGTGGGATCCAATGCACTGCAATCGCAAGATAACTTCAAGCGACCTGATTTTCGATTTAGCTGTAGAAAATGTACTTCTACAGAATACATATACATTGAGAATATAATTAAAAAAAAACTCCTAATTCAAAGGAGATGGTAGCCTAGTTCATTCGGTAACATGGTGCCAATACAATAACCATAAAATATTCCATTATACTTTGCAATGACTATTTGTATTTAATTGTGTTTAATTGTATTATATTTGTGTCTTCCTGCCCTCTCTTTAAACAAGAGAGTGTTGCGCCACAGGACGTTTTATTACATAAGTGCATTCCCCTGACCCATGGTTTAACCTCAAGACCTATTGCAAGGTCATCACTACTGGACAGGTAGAGCGAGAGACATCTCTTATGTTATGGGGAATGCAGAATGTTCCCTTGTTTTAATGTGGTGCTCTGCCACAACCATTTTAAAATATAGCATTGGTGAAGTCTAAGATAGGGATGCAGTGATTTATTCGGATATATATTTGAAAAAATGGCCCTTGATTTCTAAGGTTTTGCCACGTAGATGATGTGAAAGTAGCAAATGTTTTTTATGGTAACTCATATATTATAATAACCCTTGCATCAATGGTCCAAATGGTAAAAAATGTGATGATGCGTGCAATATAAGGGAATGGAGCAGTTCTAATTAAGGATGCACCAATAAGCATTTGTGCAGGCATTACTACAAATCTGAAAGTGATGAGTCATTACTTATCTCAACAGGACATGCGAAGTGGGCCAGAAAAATACTCATTCAAGGAGGGTCCAATGATTATATATTTAACATATATTTATATTTAACATGTTATACCAATTTTACTTTGGCATTGGATACCATTGTCCAATTTAAATAATGTAAATGCCTTTTCCTGTGACAGGAAAAAAAAGTATTAATTGGAGGTCAGCAGATTCAAAATCCTGTATTTGAGATGGTGACAGAGAGAGTTGGACTCCATTAGAAAAATGGGTGACACAGAAGCTGTCGTGGAAAATGAGAAATGTGCAGACAGTAGCACAGGGTGCTCTAGCTCCACAGCCCACTGAGCCAGGTTCAGCAGTGAATTATTGTCACACATAAACCTGACCTGGCTAAACTGGGATCAGGAGTAATTTCCCTGGTCACTGCTAACTGAGGTAATTAGCTAAATTGACCTTCAGGCATACAACCTCAGCGCCCATCCACCGAGTTGTGGTACCGCACACAACTTAGCATTTAATTCTTTGTTAACCAAACACGCACCAATGGTTGTGGTTGTTTCTGTTTTAGTTTGAACAATTAGGCTTCATATTTTAAAGTTTAAACTTTTTTTTTTCACAATAGGTTTAGGTTTTTCATTCCTTGTTTGTATAGCTATACAAACAAGGAATGAAAAACCTATCTTGGAAAACCTAGGAAAAAAAACTTTACTGGTAAGCTTACCAGTATGTCACCCAACTCCCTTAACCCCGATGATTTCTGGTGGTTTTTCATATATTTTTGAATATTCTGCACTGATGGCAGAGTTTGCTCGCTTGTCTTTACTCTTTTTTGTAATTAAAAGCAGAGCAAAGCCATGATGAAAACGAGGCCACGATAATAACGATGATCTGAAAGAAGAAGATGGCAAAAACAAACCAGTGCCAAGCCTTGATCTGCTGCTGTTGGATCAACACACACTGTGGTTTTTAACCATGCTTTCAAGACAATTATACCATTTGAAACATTTCTACTGACAGTATCTTAATGTGACCTTTCCTATACCCTACCAGGCCTTCTCTTAGGCCCTTTTCTTAGTGGTTTTCAACTTCTCTTTTCATCCTTGAAAAGAGAGAAGGATAAACGCAGAAGAGAAAAGTAAAAAAAAAGCCAGCGTGCCGGTGCCATGTCCTTTAATTTTCCCTGAGGGATTTCTTGTAAGCAAGTCTCTCTGGAGTGAATGGCCAGTGTGCAGCTGTCCTACTTGCCCACTGCCCGTCTTTGTGAGCGGCTATCCAGTCAAGAATACTAATAGTCATGCCCAAAATGTGGAGTGACCCAGCTGGCTTGGAAACAGATTCACATTTATTCAACCTCTAAACAACGCCATTTAAGATGACCATGAAGTGTGTGCTGCGTTTGTGCTAGCCCTCCCCC
>OMKX01000024.1:0-11575 GCA_900302425.1 Brosme brosme
GGGGAGAGAGAGGGAGAGAGAGGAGAGAGTGAGAGGGAGGGGGGGGGGGGGGGAGGGGGTGGCTGTGTTGCTGCGTTGGTTGTATTTTTTCTCTGAGCGGCTGTTGATGAGGGGGTGTGTTTAACATTGGCACAATACTCTCCTCTCTCTCTCTGTTTGTGTAGAATCTGAGAAAACAGCAGCATTTCCTCTCATCACCAATTACTGCTGCTACACCCTCCCCTCCTGCGTTCACATCTCCATCTCTCCCTCCTCCCAACCCTTTCTCCCCGTGCTAGGCTATGACTGGATCCTGAGGGATGATGTCAGCAGATTTGCGCTGTGCTCAGTGCTGCTCCCCTGGACCCTAGCGGAGGGAAGCGGTACTACGACGGAGCAACATAATCTGAGATGGTAAAATGGAGCCCAGAGCAAAAACGAAGCATGAGAGTTTTACGACGAGCAAGTCAAACACAAAAAAAATAAAATAAATAGAAACCGAGCCAGAAGGTAGAGAGCTAGAGAGAGTTCTGTCTTACTAGATGCTAATGATGACCCTGCCTTCTGCTCAGTGTTGTCTCCCACAGGACTCTGGGAAGGGGAACGGCCCCAGCTAACAACAGCATCTGCGTCTGCTCTCCATCTTTATTATCCCTCTGACATGCTTGTACTGCTTCCCATCTAACCTCAACAGACAACGGGTGAACATCAGATATAGAAATAGAAGGAGGGGGGGATGGAACTGCCTGAGCCCCATATTCAGCAGTTGTAGTTTCCATGGCAACGCAAAACTTCCCACGATACCGTGCTAGCTCAGCAGAAATGGGATCATTTGCTCCTTCAATACAGCCAGGTGGCAAAGAGCAGCTCACCACTCTGACATCGGTGGCCCACAGTTGTCCAGGGTGTGGACACCCTCCTAAACACGATCAGGTCTAGGGTGAGCACGATGCTGTAGCACAGATTAGGGAATATACACTTTGTTTTTGCAGTTGAGACTGATTTAACCAGAGCCAGGTTCAATGGGTTCAGGAATATCTTCACATTTTAGGATGTGCGATCACTTGCTTTGTTTTCACCAGTAGTCCCTCTGATATAAGCATGTTATTGAGGGGATGAAGGTATCGGATCCGGCAGGGATTGTTGCTTATAAGTATTAGTGGGTCAAATTGCCTTGGTTGCGTCTCCCTTTCTTGAACTGGTGCACACACAAGCTATAGAAACGCTTTGTTCCAATACAAGCGTTCCCTAAGTGTTAAGCGGTCAGCGGCACTTATTGCACCACCAAGATTAGGTTACTTGCCGAAACCTCAGCAGTTGCAATATGAACATTGTGTGATTAGTCAGAGAAGCAAGGCCGACGTGATATATTTTGATCTGATTTACAAGTGTCCAAGGAGACCCAACTGATCTTTACTAACTGTTCAGTTACAAAACTGAAACCGCATCGAGCATAAAACTAGTTTCCCTGCAAAAGTCTTTTTGGGTCTCAGCCAGCCCAAAAAGGTAACTTCAAAGCTGACCACTTTGAAGTGGGAAACCCCGTTTCAGCTCAAACACTACGAGATTAAAACAAATGTGTTCTGGGCTGAGAGTTCTAGGAAGGAGGTGCTTTTTCCCCATGGTGATGACCCACAGCAACTTTGTGATACAATTTCTTCAATCTTCGAGTGCACATGGTAGAGTATGGGCGTTAGAATGAGCGCTGTTAGCCGCTCCTCAGAGCTAGCTCCACACACACGTGGCGTTAGCATTAGCATACGCGTCCGGCATCGCCGTCACGAACAGACCAGTACCGGAGTTCAGAGCACAGTGCACACAGAGCACATACTGGTAGGTGGACACTGGTTTCTTCTAAATGAAGGTATTATTTTACTTACAGTGACAAAATGGCAAAGACAACTATATTCAAGATTAGAGAACACATACTAACAAGTTCAAAACTAATGGAAGGCACATTAAGCACACTTAATAACACTGTTACCACTTTTACACACAGCTACTGTCATCTGCCAAGACCTGTCCCCAGCATAGAAGAGCTAAACCATGACCCACATTCACTAAAGAGGTTCAGCACGTACATACTCATAACCATGCCGCTGTAAGAGCCCAGCAGCCTGAACATGGCCTTGAAACGACTTACATAGAAAGAATACAAACAATTGTATGACAATAAAATAATTTATTATTTCATCTCAAAGTGGTTTCCTATATTTTGCGATGATTCATTAATCCAATCCGTACAAGTTTAACACAAAGCACATCTGACAAGCTAGCCATTGTTGTCGGAGCCCTACCTAATGGTCAGTAGGAACGTCTCTACCAACTGAGGTCTTTGAAATCGTTTGAAGGGCTCTCTTCGATTGCTTGTTTCTTCTATATATACGTCTCGCTTTCGCTCTCTGTCTACAGACTCTCTCAAGACTCTCTTTGCTCTCAATCTGCATCTCTATGGCAACAGGGAAAGCCCCATGGGTTGTCAAGGGAACCAGAATGAAAACGTTTATTCTTTTTTGTATGAGGAACAGAGTTCTCACATCACATCAAAAAGCACCTGGGTTATTGATAGTGCGTATCTATTTGTGTGTCAGTGAGCTTGCTTGTGGTGGCTGGCTATCTGGCCCAGTCTGTTGAGCACCTTGAAGACCCTGTTCACTTGGCCATGTCTTCAGCCACTGCCTTGCCCATCTTGTCCTTCAGGTACGCCACCTTCTGCCATTCTGTCTTCAGCTCCAACCACTCATAGTAGGGCACCTGGGAGGGGAGGGGACAAAAACACACTTTTAGAAACATTTACACATTTCAATATCTTGGAGGAGACAACAGACACCTATGAGACCCCTATGAGACCCCTAGGAGACGTCTATGAGACCCCTAGGAGACGTCTAGGAGACCCCTGAGACACCTATGATTCCAAGGCCATTATCAATGCCTTTCAGTCTAAAGTTGCACATACTATATCAGAATATAGTTTACAGAAATGTATTTGTGCAACATGGCTTCAGTTCATCTTCCCTCCCTTTAAAATCATATAAAGGGACACAACAGGAAGTGATGGTGTCTGTTCCCCGTGGGACCACAGAGAACCGGTCCTACAGGTGGAGGTGGGGTGGAGGTGGGACACGGGGAAAACATGTTACCCCTGGAGACAGCACGGCGAGAAGGTGAGCAGAGGGATTAGTTTTACTCCAGTCCTTCAGGGATTTGTTTTTAAAAAGTAGCAGTAGTGCTGTAGCGCCCACTAGAGGGCCTTCACAGCACTAGCTAGAAGGGCCTTCACTCTTCCAAAACGGCCCTTCCTTGCGCCTATTCCAACATTGACTTGACACTACGTTGAAGTGGCAAGACCCGTTGGCCCAGTTTCCATGGTCTGCAGCACTGCAGACCGCAGGAGCCCTGCCATTGGCTAGGGAGACTGTCCTAGATGAGAGGGAGAGCAGGGATTGGCCCAGATGAGAGTGAGCTGCTGGGGGCTGGCAAGGCCTATTAATATGAGGGACTGCCAGGGCTGGGGGCCCCACATGGCACTGGGGTCTCCTCTGAAATATTAGAACCACAGCCGGCCTGGCCACAGGCTGTGCACTCCCAAGTATAGGGTTTTGAAAACCCCAGTGTCCCTTTGCGGACAGGTAATGGGGACAGGTAAAACTTAAGCATTAGGAAAAGTCATCATTGATGAACTTTTTCTTCACTTGGTTGTGATAACAGAAATTGTGTTCAGAATTGCAATGTAATTGCAAAAGAATATTAAATGTGTTGAAAGGTCATTGGGGTTAGTTGCTTCCTAATGTCTTTTCCATTTATGTTTAGGAAAACCGTCTGCAAACCATATGTGGAATATGGCTTTTTCAGATGTAATGTGGACATACCCATAGGATGATCCTGCAATGAATTGTGCTCAATAGTCTCAAGTAGACTACTGCATGAGTGGCTTTCCACGATATCTCATATCAAACGACACTAGCATAGCACAATGTTGCTAACAGATAACCTGAAACTACCAAAGTCACATCTTACCTCCACGAGGATCAGGTTAGCCAGCTGGAGGTGTCGCTTCATCATCACAAACCTTCCAAGAAGTTCTTTACTGCGCAGGCCAAAGTTGGGGAAGTCCCAGGCTACGAATGCCAGCCTGTAACACAAATGGAAAACTGCTGTTTGTGTCTTGTCGTCACACAGTGCTCCTCGCAGAAAGAGAGACGCTCTTTGTCTGTCTGGCGCTTCACTCCGTAATTCCCTGCTGGACGTACCGGCGCGTGCCTGCTGGCAGGGCCTGCTCCCCTCCTCCCCCAGGTAGGTGAGGGCAGCCCAGCGTCTGCACGTCCACCAGCTGGTTCTCACCGTCCACCACCACCTCGCCATCTAATTGGGCAAAAACCATGTCAATCAACTTCACGGCCATTCCCGAATAGAAAAGTGCATGTGCTGTGAAACCATTAGAGCGTTATCACAAATCAATCTATCAAGTCCACTGCATGATAATAATAATAGAGCAAAAGCAGGACTGTTGCAAGCTGAAGCAGTGAGCGTCTCGTACCGAGGGTCCACCCGTACACGGTGTCCACCGCGGTGCGCAGGGCCTTGGTCCTCCCATTGACCAGGCCCCCCAGGGACTCCCTCAGGCCCTTCTGCAGGGGGGAGACGGTGGGGGAGGCCGGGATGAAGTTCACTAGGCCAGAGAGAGCAGCTTCTGCCTCCGTGGAGCCCGGGTGGTCCAGGTGGAGGGTCGCTGCGATGTGGAGGAGCTTCAGGCGGCAGTTCTCCGCCCGCGCGGGGCTGCTGCTCGCTGACATGATGAATAGAAAAGAGACAAGAGTGTACAATGTATGATGAGTAAAAGCATTCTGCGATGGCAAACTAACCAGGCTAGAAAGGAGGAGAGAAAGTGCCCCAATAGTTCCTGGAGAGCTGATCTGATTGGTTAGCTCTCAGGTTCACCCGGGTCCTGTCCCTGATGTTAACCACACCAAAACCAACCGCCAAACATGAAACATGCCAAACCTGAACCTAGCCAGCACACCTTGGTGCTAAACCTAACTATTTGTGTGACACATCTCAGAGACAATAGCTTACAGAGTAGACATCTATTTCAGGCCACGTTTGTGTGGCCAGTGGGATTAAGAGCATAGTGTGGTCATAGTGCCACATGGTGAGGCAGTTGGGTACTATAATCTCAAGGTTCAAGTTCAAGGTTCAAGGTCGAGGTCTTTATTTTGTCAAATGCACAACAAATATGCAGTAGCAGTCATTGCTGGCAATGCAATCTCAGTGTTCTAAGCTCAGCTCTCCTCGACAGTGCAGGTACTAAATAGAAAATACAATAAAATAATAAAATCTCACCTAGTCTCTATGCAAACCGAAATAAAGATGAGTCATGCACTATAAAAGAGGCATGTGACCAATAACTGTCTTTATGTGAACAGGTGAAAGGCTTTACGGCAGTCAGTGATCATGGTTATCTTTTTTAATCAAACGCACCAGTCTGTGGTACTGGTTTATTTCATGATGAATGAGAGCTAAACCTTTCCCACTCTAACTGTCGATTCAAATTATGATGTATTGATTGAGAGGATTTAAAAACGAGAAGACTGAAACAAAACTTGGACAACAGGATCTCAAAATGTATAATAACCAAAACATATAGCAGAGGGATGTATCCACCACACACCTTCCAAATATCTGGTCAAGAAAATGTCAAAAAGTATATACAACTTGAAGTGAGCTAAAAACCCAGTCTTGGAAAGACTGGGGGTGGTCTGAATACCCGCCCCCCTCACTGTTGTGTAGTTTGTAGTTCCTCAAAGCCCACAGGGCTGTAGGTTCATTCAGCTACACCATCGCTGTACTGCGAGTGTACGGTAACGTGGTCACCCGCTTGGCTACAGAGCCAGGAGGGTAGAATCGGTAGACTGAACTTACGTGACATTGCAATGGATTTGGTGGAACATCATTTCCTGATGTTTAATGCACACCTTGATAACCCTTAATAACATAAGAAGTAAATGAGTGATTTCTGTTCCCTGAGCTGTGTGTGGTGTTACCTGAGAGAATGGCTCTGTGCTCAGGCCGGGCCAGGGATAGACAGTAGTGAGGTTTGACCTGTTGTAGGACACACAGCGACCAGATCACATCCACCAGCAGGAAGGGCTCCAGGCCAGGGAGAAGGCCCTCCAGGGCAGAGTGAACCTGCACACACAACAACAACACAACTCACTGCATGGAGTAGCTGGGGATGGGGAACGCTGAAGCGTAATGCACAGGGAAGTTCTGCTGGGGTCACCATTTTAAAAAGGTAAGGAAATGACATGCGGTAATAAAACAATAACCTCTCGTTCGTTTACCTTGCTGTAAAACTGCTCTCCTTTGCTGGGTTGGAAGCCCAGCCTGGCCAATGTCATGAGCAGGTTGCAGACCTGTGGTGTGACGTACTTCTGGCTGTTTGCTGTGTAGTGCTGGAGACAAACGGATGAGAGATAACAGGGACAATGAGGAGAAGCCTACTTTGAAGCAGAGAGATGCATAACATTGTATATTAGGGGTGGGAATCACAGGGTACCTCACCATACGATACGCCATACATGGCCCACGACACCGATAATATCGCGATATTTTATCCCATCCCTATTGTATATCGGTTGAATTTGAATGAGTTTACACTGTGGGACTGACCTCGGCAAAGGCCTCAAAGAGGGGGAGGTGGAGCCACTTGAGGAATCCTAGAGACTTGGCACAGCGAGTGACGTCATTGGGGCTGAGCTCCGGCACTCTGGGCAGCAACTCGCCTGCCATCCGCTGAAACAGCTGGGAATGGTTGAAATTCAACTTTCCTATGAAAGAACCGAGAAAAACACAAAAACACAATCCAGGTTATTCTGACGGCTGCTCATGTCTTACCTGTTGTATGGCCAACAGTATTTTCTGACCATGAATGATTCTCAATATCTGTCGATATTGAGTCAAGTAATACATCGCCACAAAGACTAGTAGCAATATGCAATTATTTCAAGCAGTTGTACGTTTAGTGATGAAATCAGTGAGATGGTGATCTGAGATCCAGCAGTCCTACAAAGTTAAAGCAGAACTTATGGGGAGACGGCTCAGAGGCTGAAACCAGGCCGGAAACCAAAAACGGCAAAGTCAGAGTTACGCCTTGTTTCCCGTTTTGTTCCCGACATATTCTACCCTAAAGAGAACTCACGCGAGTGGAGGAAGTGGATTTCTACGGTGGACAAACAGAGACTTTGTTCTTTACAGTTTACTACTGCTGACCGAGCTCGACGTGGTATCGGACATGAGATCTGACCGGCTGTTTTTGTACCGTAAACATAGGCCATGTCCAGCAGCAGTAGCGTGGTGAGGTCGGAGGAGGGCTTCTGGAGCAGGTGGTAGGACAGCGCTCTGAGCAAGGGAACACACCTGCGGCCCCGAGACGCCATGGATAGACAGACCCTGCGGATCTCCTGGGCTGAAAAGCCCTCGGCAAGCTCCAGCGCCTGAAACAAATGAGAGGGAAATGAAGTGAAAACATGGGAGAATTTCCACAGACTTGTGTATAAATAATATATATATATATATACTGTATATATATAAAGCATATATGGCAAACTTATGAGAAATTGGCTGTCATTGAATTCAGGTTGTAATCTATAGCGGGCCTATTTATGAATGACCTCTTATTTCTGATCTTTTTCCCCCTGATTAGATGCAATATGATTTCCACCAATAGAAAATAATTACAGCATTAAGCGAGGCATGTGTGAAGTGCACTCAGACTCCCTTGCGACTACCTTGTCTTCTAGTCGGTCCATCAAGCTGGACGACACGTGTTCTCCTTTGGATATCAGCGCACTGACAGTCCTTGCGTCGGAGATCTCAGTCCAGCGCAGTTCCAGCTGTTTCAAGGCAGCGTTCACGATGGCCACCTCCGACGATCCTGTCCTCTCACAGCCCCAGTCCACCAGCAAGGCCAGCTGCCGGTAGCTTAGCCTGCGAACTCGCCATAGAACCTCTGTTTGGACAGAGTTCAACGCTGAAGTGCTGGGAGGCAACTTCATGGCCCAGAATGACCGCAGAACAGACACCAGTGTGCTGTTCCACACTGCAGAAACCTGGAATAAAAAACGAACACAAAAAACATGTTAGTGTTTGCTCTGCGAGGACGAAACCAAACATCAACAACCGTCCATGCATTCTTTATCTCACTCTAACGCTCCTGACATTCTCACCTGTCCATTTATTGTATCCATGATGTCCTGCATCCTCGGATCCATCAGAATATCTGCATCTTTGGTAGTAATCCATCCTTGTGTTCCTTGACCCATGCGCGACAGTTTCACCATAGCGATAGCAGCTTGGTTACCATTTCCTCTGTGTTCTTTCCAGGCCCGCAAGATGTCCTCTGGTGTTTCAGACTTCTCCACCAGTTTATCAAGCTGAGTGCGTCTGGGCATGGCAGGCACGTTCCCATCTCTGGCGACATTCCTACCATCACATAGGGGCCTTTCAGGGACCCATACCCGTGTTGGAGCCCATTGCACCTCAGACAAAGTAGTTGCAGCAATAGGGTTAGTCCGATTGGAAGCTGCAACGGTAGCCAGCGGTGAGGTCCTGGAGAGAAGACGCGTACATCTCACCAGGAGACGGCTTGCCATTTGATCCGTGGGAGATGGAGCAGGTAGGAAGATCTGGGAAGGAGGGGCTCACAGCGCAGATGTGGATGTCACCATGGTGAAGCTACGTGGAGGATACAAGGAAGAAACCGGATTCGTGAATTAAGTCGTTGTGGAGTTAATAATCAAGTCAGTAAGTTAATGAGAACATATTTTAAGATCAGTACTGCAGATAGCAATGATCGCATTAAAACATTTAATTCTAGTCCATTTTATATATTTGTATTACGTTTTTATCATTGAACCCCATGTCGACAGATTAACATCCCAATACAAGTAGACCGTTTCGGTTAAGGGTTGCTTAATGTTAAAACGTATTTATACAGCCTTATTTACTTAACAATCCTACCGACGACTTGTCAACTTTACAATTGTATTGCCATATCCTGACCTTGTGGAGCAGAACTTAAGACAGGCATCCCCTTTCCCTCGCTAAACCTCCTCAGAACAAGTCACACTAGCAAAGGAGCCATGCAGAAATACGCATTATCACTTGTCGTATTCAAGCTTATTCAAACTTAGAGATACAATGATCAGATGAACAAACCTATGAATGGAACGATGAGCCGACATTCACATGTATCCGTGGATCTGTCAGTGGTAGTCGCAGGAAAATGACGTCACGTATGGGACGTTACATGTGCAGCGAGCCGAGCAGTCATTGGCTGCTAAAGGCACTGAGGCAAAAAGACACTGCGCAACCCCAGTCTCTCACCTGGATGTATGCACGTTTATTTAATTTCCCCGTGGAGTATTTCAAATCGAATTAATTGTATAGCTGCATGCTGCAAGCCTTGTCCCGTTATTTATTTATTAAAGTATTCGAATAGACAATAGTCTTTTCAAATTTAATAGTCTGATGTTGATTAGCGACTTCCCTAGTGACATCACAACTGGGAGCGTCCACCCAGATGTATGATGTATAGATCAGCCTACCAACAGCCTAGTTGGTACAGTCCACTGTATAGGCTGATAGGCTATCCATCCCTCTATCAATAGGGGATTATCACGCTTCCTGGTTCCATGGGCGGGATTTGTCTAGGTTGTGCATGTCCACTTCCGGCGCAGTTCAACAATGGCTGAAACAAAGGCTAGATGTCACTGCTCTGTTCCAGTTTGTAAATCGAACAAACAACGCCAACCCTACCTAAGTTTCCATGGATTCCCGACTGAATCTAATCTAAGGAAGAAGTGGATTCAAGCTGTTCGCCGGGATGAAGGGCCAAACTTTAAAATAAGCAAAGGTAGCACGTTTGTTTGTAGCCGGCACTTTAGCGAAAAAGACTACACTGACGCTACAGCTAAGAGGCTAGCGTTGGCTGACGTGCCTAACTTTACCAACCGGGGTCACATCAAGCGACTGAAAATCGGGTCTGTACCCTCCCGTTTCCAGTGGAACAACTGGGGACTGCCAAGAAGGGAGTCCGTTTATAAAAGAGCATCGACTCGCTTAGGCCATGACGTTCACCCAGCCCTTCCTCTGGAACAACCGCTGCCGTGTGAAGAAGAGGCGATGGAGGAGATCGCAGCTTCGGTGGTGATGACAGAACATGATTACGGTTCTGCTCCTAAACCAGGTTTGTCAGTGTGTTTGTTAGTGTTCTGAAATATTGGCCTACTAGTACCCAATACTGTTCTTAAACCATAGGTAGCACATCTGTTAGGTAGGAAATGTCTATCAGAATGCCCTATTTAACCATAGATAGCACACCCTTTAAGGTAAGAAATGTCTATCAGGATGTGCTACCCAATATAATGGGTAGTAAGGCATTCTGATAGACATTTCCTACCTGACAGGATGTGCTACCTATGGTTTAAGAACAGAATGGGCTCTTAGTAGGTTATACCGAGGAGGTAGGTCAACTTTTCAGAACTCAGGCACAAAATGTTTAGTCTTATTGATGTCCCAGCATTTGACCAATACCACAATGTGAAAAGCTTCATCACAAGTACAAATGTTGCATTTTATATCTTACTTAATTAAATGTAAAGGTGAATATTGAGATATAAAAAACATTCTTTAGAGGTCCAAACTACTTCCAATTACTACTTCCAATATGCAAGTCACAGCCACAATCTGGGTCAGATGTTTTAATTTTTTTTCATATCTCATACAGGTGCACTGGATGCTGCTGCTGCACGCATACAGCAATTGGAAGAAACAGTCAAGGAGCTGACAAGAGAGCTGTCACAGCTGAGAGTGGGTCAAGCGCCTTTTCACAGATTTTGTGTCTCAGACAAGGACATCCTTTTTTACACAAGATTCACATCAAGAGATGTTTTTAGTGACTTCTGGGAGGCTATTCAACCATCTGCCTCCATGTTGGTTTATTGGTCGAAAGCTCAGAAAAAGGGACAAACATTTGAACCCATATCTCCCAGTCCAACGCGTAGACTGCAACTGGTGGATGAATTTTTTCTCTTCTGCTGCCGGGTTGCTGCAGGCCTGCCAGAGAAGGTGCTGGCTGACATGTTTCAGGTCAGTGTGTCCACTGTCTCCCGTGTTGTTATAACGTGGGCCAACTACCTTTACCTGCTCCTTGGCTCCCTCCCCATCTGGATGAGTAAACAGCAAGTCAAGAACACCATGCCAAGCAAATTTGTGCAGTACAGTCCAGATGTTCGGGTAATCATCGACTGCACCGAGGTGCGATGCCAGAATCCATCATCCCTCACTCTCCAGTCTGAGGTTTTCTCATCTTACAAGAACACGACAACCTTTAAGGCCTTGATTGGGATTGCCCCTTGTAGTGCTGTGACTTTTGTGTCAAGTCTCTTCACCGGCTCCATCTCTGACCGAGAGCTGACTGAACGAAGTGGACTGCTGGATTTACTGGAGCCAGGAGATGGCTGCATGGCAGACAAGGGTTTCACCATCGAAAAGCTGCTAGCTGACCGTGAGGCAACGCTGATTATACCACCCTTCA